>JANHFK010007467.1:354488-371190 GCA_036250565.1 Sibynophis collaris | reverse complement strand
ATAATAAGCCCAATTGGGCTTTTGAGCACATGTGCTAAAATAAGCCCTCCCCCTTGAAAATAAGCCCTCCCCCAAAAAATATTTAACAGTATGTGCAACCAGTCCCCGCCATTTCCTCTGGTTAAGGTTAGGGAGACAAGAGCGGGAAATCAGATAAGACTGCAAGAGGAGCCCCGTCTTGCTCCATGTGCCCCAAAATAATAAGACCTCCCCGAAAATTGGGGCTTATTTCAGGGTCACAAAAAATATAAGTCAGGGTCTTATTTTCGGGGAAACACGGTAGAACATGTTAGCATCATAAAGCCATAATTTTTCCCCAACTGATATCAAAGAAGTACAATTAAAGATTTGACCTGTATTTCTAAAAGTACCTTTCATGCCATTCAAAAGACTCAGGAAGTCTTTTGGCAGTCTCTCAGTCACTTCTTGAGAGGGAACAGGATGCTCTTGGAGAGGACAGTGGGGCTATGTTCACATCCCACGCTTATCTTTCTTTTATCTAATTATGCTTCCTTACTTAATTAACCCAGTGGTTAGTATGCACAGCTCTTGGAACCATAACTAGTCCTGCTGATTGGGTTTCTATCACACTAATCCATCTGGTCTATTATAGAAATATATTACATGCTCATAAGTGTCTGTCTACTTTCTATCGTGGGATGAATGCTTCTGCAAAAGTGCTGAGAGCTTTCAACTCAGGAAACTTAATTTCAGGCAGAAAGTAGGACTTGGGGTACTTTATCTTCTTTTATTAGAAAAGCAAATCTTTTAAAAATCTGATAACTTTACCTTCTATGGTTGGCTTTCTTACGGATTTCTTCCTGGTAGGTACACAAGTCTTCACTTACTTTGGCAAGTTCTTTAAGGGCCTTGAGAAATAGAAATTGCAATATCTGAGTACAATACAGTTCCAATAGAATATGTAGAATAATGTTATTGGAAATGTCCAATCTTTCTAAATATAGACAAGTAACTAAATTGTGGCTTTATTATGTTAATGATTTTGTGCTACAGTATTTTCTTGCGAACCACCTTGGTACTTATTGTAGAAAAGCAAAATTTAAGTTACTGAAATAAATCAGGAGTTACTGAAAATAAGTTGCTGAAATAAATCAGGAGTTGCTTTTTTATAATTTTTGGATACCAGCTCAGCAAAACAAATAGCAAGTTATTTGGAGAATTGTAATTCGATATATATATTTTGACATCATACCACTCATACAAGCTAGCACACTACATTCTGCCATTTGGAAATCATGTGCTAATTCCTAAATAGGAATTCTAGAAAGTGTGGTCCCAACACAGCACAAGGACATATGATGGGGAAGACCCATACTTTCATTGTGTTTACTCCTCCCACTGCCATTGATTTCAAAGCATAAGGAATATTCTGAGAACTCCATGGGCTACTCAGCACCAACTAAACAATGCAAAAAAAAGTCCTAATCCTCAACTGCCTAGTCCTCTCCCTTCATCAATGCAAAACATAAAACTAAAACAAATGGTTTTGGGCCTTTCCACAACTTGCAACAATAGGAAGTTACATGAGAGATGATGGCTTGTTAAAGAAAAGCCAGACATATTCACATCACCTTGCAATGATCATAGAGTTGCATAGAAAAGCATCTGAAGTTATCATCTCTATTAATGGTTTGGCAACTAATTATTTCCCAATTCTTTAACAATGGATTCAGAGAGAGAAATAGATGCTGAACAATGGGTTTGTGAACACTTATATAAACCTACTACTGTCAGGTTCCAAGAAAATCATTTTAAAATGCAACTAGGACTGAAACAGACTGTTTTCAATATTTGTAGATCTTTACTTTTTTTTTTTTGCATACGCATGATAACCCAATTCTGTCAGTTTCCTCCTTCTCTGTTCTTTAATACCATTCAAATTTAGGATATTTCCCCCCCTAAGCAACTACTTTAAAATGAAGTTGCTTTCTTGAATCCAGAAATTAGGAAACAAAGGGAGGCAAGGATTTCTGCTTATAAGGGAATGGGTAGCCTGCAAGCTCTATTACTGCAAAAGAAAATACCAGTTTTGTTCTGGTTTTAAATAAACTGGCACAAAGCCAGGAAAGAAAAAGAGGATTCAGCATGAGAATCATCTGATCAGACATATACAGAGCCAATTTTGAGTTGTCACAAAGTCTTTGTGAAGAGATACCCTCTTTTTCCATTTCTTTGAGACCCCCCCCCCCTTTTAAGCATGAATAGAATAGAATAGAGTAGAACTGAATTCTTTATTGGCCAAGTGTGATTGGATACACAAGGAATTTGTCTTGGTGCATATGCTCCCAGTGTACCTAAAAGAAAAGCTACATTAATCAAGAATCATAAGGTACAACACTTAATGATAGTCATAGGGTACAAATAAGCAATCAGCAATAACTGGCTTTGTGCTGCATAATCATTGGCATAACTGTAATTACTGAAAGTCCAGATCCTCTTATTAATCAGGGTTTATAAACTAGATTTTTGTAGCATCACAGTGATGGAGTCTGGAGTCTGGCTTATCTTAGCAATGATAAAAGACTGGGCGAGGAATTCTTTTGCATTTTAAATTCCCAATTCATATTTTTAAAGCAAATTTATATATATTTTAAAAAGTGAATGTGTTGACTTTCTTGCAATTCACAAATCATTAGAGTAATGGGACAAAAGATTAAAAGATCAGAAAAATTAGAAATTAGGCATGTAATAATAAAAAAAACCCTTATGATGAATGCCATGAAGAGAATGTTTTTCCCCCCCGAGGACAAACTAAAAGATGGAGGAGAAGCATTTTACAAGGTTGGTTCCTGCTTCACACAGACCTAACATAATGACTACATCATGCCACCAACTACTTAAGAAGTTCTATTAAAATAACCACAAACTAAAGGGAGTAGAAAAACATTGATTGACAAGTTCCAGAAACCTCTGTATTTAGTGAAGATATTTTTGGTACAGAAGACCTACATTAATATTCATGCAGCTATAGTTAGCATGTTCTCATATTGATTTAGTTCCAGTCAGCTGATCCACTCTTATTACTTTCTAGCTGGTTTAGAAAAGATGAGCTAACTACGTTTAAGTAGTCAATAATAAAACTATTGCAGTGTTACAGGTTGAAGCTTGGTTAATATGCAACCTCAGTGAGACCACTCACAATATGGATTTACTCACAATATTGAGATCCTGAGTGTAATTCTTGGTTGTTTTCAAGTCTACGCAGTCTTCAGACTCCTTAGAATTTTGAAAAGTGAGATGATCTTTTACAAAAGCATGGTTTCTCCTTTTGTTTTTCACACACTTGCTTTCCTTTTCGGCTTTGCTTTGCAAACTCTCTTTATCTGGCGAACAGCTGTACAATCCTGGTGGGTCACTCCATTCTAAGGTGGGGGAGCAAGCTTGTTGCTCTGCCTTGTTATGAATGGGCTTATTCTCTGAGATACTCATATTGTTTTCACGCCTTAATTTCACCTCCTGGTAAAGCTGGAAAAGAAACAAAACGTCTCTCATAGATATGCGATCATACATATGATCATACATACATCTGATTAAACAAAGGAAGTCATCAGTTTCCTGGGCCAGAAATCACTGATTGGCTTAACTATCTGGAAATTTTTCTTTTATTTAAGAAATAGTATTACAAGAAGGGCTGCAGCACATTTCCTTCTCATCGACTAGAAAGAAAATCCCAAAACTCTTAAAATTTTGGTTCTGTTTCAAACATATAGCATTGGAATGTATGTTTTCTGCCAACTACAAGGAGTTCTGACCAGACTCCAATTATACCCCTAATACTGTATCAAATCAGCTCTCAAACTGAAGTGTTTCTCAGTTAAGGTGGAATAATTACAGTGGCTACAAATGAAAATAAATGTGTTGAAATGGTACACAATCATTTGGAGAAATAAATAGCATCCATTACAAAAACTGTGCCAATTCATAAAATGCCACCATAGATAAAGAAAATGTCCAATGGATAAAGTACCAGAAATATCATTACAGTAGGATTTTTTTTGTGAATCTAGGACATTCTTAAGAAAAACAGTAAGGGAAACAACTAGGGACCAATGGACCTCTAAATGTCTAGGCAGCTAATTTAACATTTGGGCTGATAAATTATTTTTATCATTATTTCAATAGGATACTTTATTATGAG
This sequence comes from Sibynophis collaris, assembly GCA_036250565.1. Lineage (NCBI taxonomy): Eukaryota > Metazoa > Chordata > Lepidosauria > Squamata > Sibynophiidae > Sibynophis > Sibynophis collaris. Next base: position 367,031 of record JANHFK010007467.1, on the reverse strand, counting down.
CATAAGAAAAATATCCTTGCTCTGGGCCCTGAGTGGAATAGAAAGCTGAGTAAAATTGAGTGCTGAGTGATATAAATACAATTTGTCTGTTTGTTTTATATAACTGCCTATCTCACTTTTATGTAACTCTAGGCGGCTTTATATCTTGGGTATGACAGGTTGGTTAGTATAATCACTCCAAATATCGTTATTAATTATAGCAGAGTTGACCAGAATAAAAGTGTTGTGATCTGATGTCACTTACTTCCGCAGGCTAGGCATTTTTTTACATGTTAATAAACAAGATGGATCATTGTTTATCTTTGGAAGCAATGTCCATAAAAGTTACATTGATATTGGACTCAGAATTTAAATTATACCTATTAAAATCAATAGGTCTGAAGTTAAGTATTTTTTTTTGTCCCTACAAGTTGTTGACTCCTAATTCCTTCAAATACAGACTCTTAGTGATTGCCTGTACTAGTCCCTGGAGTTTTCAGATTTCAAAAGTGATTTGCCCTTGCCTCCTTCCTAGGGACTAGAATTCATGGTTTCATGGTTTCTAGCATTGTGTAGTAGTGCCTTAACCACTACATCAAACTGGCTCTCTGCACATCGTTATCAAGCTCCATACATTTTAATGGGTTTATTTGTCTTATGAATAAATCCTAAAATAAGTGAAGCACTGCTTCTGCTTAATACCTAAACCCAAGTATTAGCTTTGAAATCTGCTTTGTGATTAAAGAATGAAAATATGGGATGAAAATAATTAAAATTTTATCAGTAAAAGACATGCAAAATGCATGTCAAGAAACAGTCAACAACTTTGTAATTTCTGATCATTATCTATGTATATAAATAAAAAGTTACTTTAAATGTACCTACTGATTTATCTGTGTTTTATCTGTTCCTCAGTTTTAAAGAATGTGGTTGACATGAAATATCAACCACAGTATCATGTTTGGTTGAAATAATGTAGGGAATGTTAGGTATTTGTTCTGTTGCAAGAAGTCATTTTACAGAGTAAGACACAATGGATTTACATAGAAAAATAGCCAGTGAAACCTTTTAAATTGTAATGCCAGGTTAGTAATGGTTAGTAATCACTTAGAATGATTGCAAAAAAAATGTTCCATGGTGGTTTTCACAACAATATGTACAACCATTTGTCAGAATGCTTCAAAGTAAGACAGAGTTAACATATGTCCTCAACTTCATTATCCTGCCTATAATTCCCACATAAAGCAATCAGCAATCTTCTCTTCTGAGCACAAGAGAAAAATCACACTGGACATCTATATCTAAGCAATTTTGAAGCAATTATGGAAGTATCTTGCAGGATCTGAGACCAAGCTCCTTTTCTTTGTAAATGTCTCATCAAGCTGCAGATACCAACTGTTAAATGTAAATTGGCCAGTGAGCTGGTTGCTGACCCATGTTCTACGTTCAATGGCTCTCCTACAACGCAGAAACTTGCAAGATAGATAATATAATTCCCACATAAAGCAATCAGCAAAAAGCACAGCTAAGGATTTTGAAAACTGAAACCTAGAAAATATCAGAAGCATAAGATCACAGTATCATCACCCAACTTTAGAAAACAGTGGGTTGATAAGTACTAACCAATCCGTTGTGATCATAAGTCTTGTGCTTTTTAAAAAAAAACCAGTATTACTACATTAGCTTGGACGTTGTAGCTGATGTTGAAAATAATCCACAATACCTCTTCTATTTTCTTCTGCATGACCTTCCACTGGCATTCCCATTCTTTCCTTTCACTGTCGAAACGTTCCAACAGTTCCATCTTCTCTTTACTCCAGTTCTTCTCAGTCATGTGCTCTAGTTGGGTCTGAAGATCCATAGTGTTGCTGGGTCAGTAGAGGAGAGGATGTGTCCTTCTCTCTTCTCTTCTGAGCTTTTCTTGGAAAGTGGGAATGATGATATTAGAGCAAGCTTTTTTTGTCTTGGGTTCCACCTTCTTTTTTTGAGTGAGAGGAGTACAGGAAAACAGGAAAAGGAACAGTGATAAACCAAAAGATACTATTGCATTAAAGGTTAGTTTACAGACGGTATTCTACAAATTCTGCTTGGTTGTTTATATATTTACTTATAAAATGTAGAATTCTATCCCTCTGATGGCATTCTGTATCTTGATGATTCTAGGCAGCTTTCAAAAGAAATATTTAAAAATACAATAACATATCAAAACAAAAAGCTCCCAAAAGAATAAAAAACATAATATACTGTTGATGGTTGAATAATATATATTAAAAAACCCACAAGCAAACATTACAGAACAGCCTTTTAATTGCCCTAGCCTAGTTACACAGGAAAATAGATAGATCTTTATAGCTATATGAAACAGGGTTGGGACACAATATGAAAAAGAAAAAAATTTCCAAAGCATTATATTGGAATTACATCTATGAAAGAGCAGATGTTCCTCTCCATAATTGTAACGCATGCTATTTATTTTTTGTAATGCAGTGGCTCTGTATGTTCACAATAATTCATCTAAAAATGTTCAACAGGACCTTTTTTGAATCATCATTTTGGAAAAACATGCAAAGTATGGAAAGCTGTTTTAATTATTGTCTGGTTTTTAAATTTCTTTTAAAATACTGTTTTATATGTTTTTTATGTAGCTTAATTTTATTTTAAATATGTATTTTAACCATTGTGATCTACTCAGAATTATATATTTAAAATGAGTAGCCATACAAATTGAAATAAGAACTACAATACATTTAAAGCTGAAATAATTGCTCAACTCAGAAAAGTAACAGGGTATGATTAGAAATGCAGTAAGAACATAGTAACGTGCAGAGAATGTGATAATAAAAATTGATTGTGATTATGGAACAAAACATTCCTAGAGGTATGATTAACTTTTTGATAGAAAAGTATGAAATATACTGCAACAGATATAATCTCGGAATAAGTATACACATATCATTATTAAACAATAACCCTTTGCTCATTGCCCAAAGTGATTAATGTATTTTCAACATTCTAGACTTTCTAGACTATTAGAATTGGATTTTTAGTCATCTACTTGTACCATCATTTTGAAAAGGGAAATTATTTCTTTAAAGCCGTGCCATATAAAGTATGTGACCGGCATTGAATTAATTACTCTGCTGTCATATTATTAAGCAGCTTCTTAAGAAGAGACAGGCATGCATAAAAATACAGGGTATATTCCTGCAAATAAGAAACACATGTTCACACTTCAGTCCCTTTTCAGTATCACAATGTCCAACCTTTCAAAATAATGTAAGGTCCCTAAAGGTTGCTGAGCAACCTCTATTTTCCCTCAAGGATTTGGCACTGAAACTAAGGCCTTCACGACCTTGCAGGGCCTGGAATGCTTAAGACGCTTGTCCACCACTATGTTCCAGATTGTTGACAAGACAGCCTATAACATAAAAATAAACTGTTTGCTAATATGCTTTTACAAAGTTACACGGTTAAGCTCTCTCCCCGCCTTCAAGCAAACATATATAGAAACATAAACAAAGTGTTCTACAACTGTAGTAGGCCAGCTTCAGAGTTACACAGCCTCTCCTTCACAAAGTCCACCCACATGTATACATATTTACAGCGCAAGAGAAAAATCACACTGATATCTATATCTAAGCAATTTTGAAGCAATTATGGAAGTAACTTGCAGGATCTGAGACCAAGCTCCTTTTCTTTGTAAATGTCTCATCAAGCTGCAGATACCAACTGTTAAATGTAAATTGGCCAGTGAGCTGGTTGCTGACCCATGTTCTACGTTCAATGGCTCTCCTACAACGCAGAAACTTGCAAGATAGATAATATATAGTTAATTAGGATTTAATCCAAAATGTCTGTGCTTTATAAAAAACATCTTAAACTCTATAAAGGATGGCTTGCCAAAGTCTTCTTCACACAGCAAGGAAAGTGAATTCAATTCACAGGTACTGAGTCAGGATCATACCCACTGTCCCTATCTGGCTTACATACATTCTATAAAATGTATAGGCTGAACTCACAAGTATGCAACATGACGCTATTTGTTCAAAAAAACTACTGCAGCCAGTGGGGCCAGTGAATATACCTATAATTGCCTATATTGGCCCATTCATTCTGCATGCCACATCATGTGAACAGGAATGAAGAAGGCCTAGACAGATGTTACAGAGAGCGAGGGCCGTTGTTTTCCCCAATCCTCATCATGTTGATGGACTTAATGCTTGCTGGCAGCCTTGAATAATCCCAGTTACAAAAATACTAACAGGTGCCAACAAAATCATCAGTAATTTCCTTTCCATCTGAAGTGTTTTCTTTTTACTCCTTGAAAAATAAGAGGTAGTTGTCACAAAGGAAGAAAATCTGTGATAAAACTATATCATTGTATTTTGCAACTTTTGGTAGTTTTTAAGTAACTTGGTTTCTTCCATTTATACTTTCTCCCTGATGTTCTAATTGAAATGCTATAGAACCATGATGGCAAACCTACAGCACGTGTGCCACAGGTGGCACGTGGAGCCATATCTGTGGGCATGCGACCATTTCCCTAGCTCAGCTCCAGCACGCATGAAAGTGCTGGACAGCTGATTTTCAGGCCTTCCGGTTCCACTGGAAGTAGGGAAATTGGCTGTTTCTGGCCTCCGGAACCCACCAGGCCATCACGTGCCAAAAGCGGGGGGACCACAGGGGGGTCACACGCACATGCGTGGGGGTGCAGAGTGCAGGAGGGCATTGAATTATGGGTTCAACAAACACAATGGTTTTTAACACATTACAATTGAAAATTGATACGGTAATTTTATATCTGTGTCACAGATAACCTGCATCTGTATAACCATCCTATCTTCCTCACCTTTCTCACCTTTCATTTCATACCATTTGAAATCCTACCTTAGTTTAGCCACTCTATGTATTTGTAGGTGTCTGCAGTAGCTAAGGTGGCATCTATCTTGTGGAATGTTTCTTTTTGCTATATTTTTTCATTACCAATGAAAAGTAAAAAATGAAAAAAACAACTTTTCATGTATATTTTGGTCACTGGAAGGCATATATACTATACAAATAAACTGGAATGAACTACAAGCTTTTGCAGCAAACTTGTCTTTGCTTCTTAGAAAATTTCAGTTGACAGATTTCCCTCTGCAGCCTTCAACACCTTTTCAAAACTATTTTCAGAGAACTCAGTGGACAGAAAAGAGTGCAAAAAATCTGAATCAGTAACTTCCTGCTAACGAAAGGAGCATTTCTCTCTGACAGATCCAATCCTTTGTTTTAAATCCATTTATTTTTTCCTTGAATTTCTTTTCTTAGCAATCAGGCCAAATGAAAGTTTTTGGGGTTTTTTTTAATTGCAACTAATGAATAAACTTTACTACTTCTCAAAATCTGGTGGGTTTAGATGGCAACATACTTACCTGTTTGAAGCTCCAGATAGTGCAGGTTTTTTCTTCTTCCAGCTTTGCTATAAATATTTGCTCCAACCAACTTGGGGTCCAGGAACTTTTGGGGGGGTTTATGCCTGTCTGAATAAAGTAAAGACAAAGTTTTGTTAAAAGTAGTGTTGCTGCAAATAACAGAGCTGCCCCAGGATACTGCATAAAGGAAGACAAAAGACGTTGGTTATTTAAGCAAATTATCTTGGCCTGAAGGAGCAAGAAGGCAAGCAAAATGAATTTTCTTCACTTCTAGGGCCAAAGTTCTAGCTCAGTGCCAGAGACTAAAGTGATGATTTCTCCAAAACAACTGGCTTAACTTTTCCACTCTTCTGAAAGCTTGTTTGCATTCCAAGTGCCATCTGAAGATGATCATGTGCAACCATTTCAATATTTTTAATGAGGATCATTTGGTCTCGTTTTTTTTATTTTTAACTTTTAATGTACTGTATTTGGAGGCTGCTACATTTGAGTAGATTTGTTCAGAATGCAAGAAAATTAAAAAGGGTCCTCTGGCTTGAATATCTTTCCAGCAGTCTGTATGAAAGGAATCAATAGAGAAGCTGGAGAAGAGAAAGTACAATTCAGTCTAGTAATTCAAGGAGAAGCAAAAAATATATCAGTACTACACCCTAAACATGAAAAGAAGACATTGCCCCACCAAATGGATATTGATTTATCTCTTGTAATGAATGGACTTATTAGCATGAGTGTTAAAAAGCAAAAGAACTCAATTCTAAAATTGCTTGGTTATTTAAACCAATCTCTGCAATGTAGTTGGTTTCTCACCAAGCTACTTTTCGGAAAACCACACTGAAGGCAATCAAAATTCAATCAGATTCTGAAACAACATTGCATTAAATGTTGCACAGAATGAAAATGACCAGAAGAGAACCAAGGCTCCCACAATTCAATCACTTACCTTATGATAGCTCTTTACCCAGAGTGTCCTAGCAAATTTGCATGTAACTGCAAAGTTGACGTGTGGTTTTAGGCAACAAGGTTGTGAGGTCAGAATCCAGAAAATCTGAATTTGCAGTCCTTTTTCTTCCTGGATTCAGTCTGTGGCAAGTCACTTCCTAGCCTCAGATTTCCCCTTAATAAAACAAGTACAAGAATTGTCTTAATTCACTATTACAGTATTTAATACCAAAAAAGCATATAAACAACTATTCCATTTAAACCACTAGAATTGGACAGGATATAACCCTAACCCTAAGCAAATTGTTTTTAGTACTGCCTATAAGAGCAGCCTTTTTCAACAATGGAATGTCCAGATAAATATGACTAGACCTCCCATCATCCTTAACCAGTATCATCAATGTGTGGTGAAGAGGGACAGAGGGCATTAAATTGTAAAAGTAATCAAAACAAACACTGACTTTCTCTAGACTGCCTGCTTTGCTGTCTATTCATATTATTGCTATCCTAATATCCTAATGTCATTTTTAACTGTTTCCTTGAGGACTGAGTCTCAAACCTGATATTTACACACAATGGAATAACCTACAGTTCAATTTTATCCTAGATGCTGAAGCTCATTTGATAATGAATAAAATCCTTGCAGGTGCTTTGCCTATTGTCTTGTCTCTTGTCAATCTTTTCTCCTTTAGAGACTAGAATCAAATGTCAATCCCCTCATACAAATAGGACCAGTGCAAGAAAAAGTGAATTAGTAAATCCTTGGAAGCATAAATACATCGAGCGCATGGATACACGACTTCTTCGTGTAAAAATAAAGAATATGCTTTTAATCCAAAGCCAGCTGTCCGTTAACTGCAGTACCGACAACTTCAGTGTGTCCTAGACAAGGTCAGGATTTCAATACCAATGTAAAGGTTCCAAGAACGAGATCTATGTTATCTGCATTGTTCATAGTGCCTCTCTTTCCCCCTCTACCCTTTACTAAGACATACAAGCTTTCCTTAGAGACACAATGTGAAATACCCCTTTGCTCTCTTGTTTCTCGGCACACGCACAAATACATACTCTCTGAAATATGGAAAGCGGCTACTAAAAATACAACGCAATGGCATCAACTAAGAAGGTTGTATTTTAATGGAGATGAACAAAACGGGATGCCCAAGACAGATAAACAGGGTCTTCTTTTGATTTATAAGCGACTGCCATTCAACTCTGCCAGGTTTTGAGCTCACAGTGCAAAACCATTATTTTTTATCACTGCAGCAGCAAACTTCTCTGCTATTGTGCATAACAGTTGTCTTTCAAGAAACTTTCATGTTGAGAGACCTGAAAGACTGTTTGAAACTAGGCTATTTAGCTTAATCTTTTCCTTAAGTCATTTTTCCCCCCAGTTATTGCTTCTATTCAAATCCAGAAGAACTAACCAAATGCAGAAATAACCTTTTGGGCATCGCATTTAACATTCCTGCTTCTTTTGAAAATATTCCATCCCATTTGAATGAAGGAACTTCAGTAATTTCTTTCAGGGGGATAGGAATAAAAAGCCAGTGCTAAACTTACCCTTTGCAGTGGAAGAATCCCTTTCACCCAAGTGAAACCAGGAGTGAAAAGAAGGAGGTGAGAAAAAGCCTTTCCAGTTTTGCAAACAATGACCCTTCAAAGAGAGATGAAGCATTAGCGTCTCTATCAAGACAAAGTCCTTAGAGCAACGTTAGTTCAACTTTGCAATTTTCTGCAAACTGACAAACAGTTCCGTTTAGCATCATCCCAGCAGCTGGTTTCCATGTGACGTCAGCCTTCAGAGGTTGGTTTTAAAAGCTCTTCCAATCCCAAGTCCTGTAACCTTAGATCTTCTCATATTTTACATAAACAACTTCATGGCCAGGACATTTTTAGGTTTTATAGTGGAGCAGAGTTCTTGTCAAAGCAGCCAGGGTAAGCATTCGACAATAGGCAGTTTTAGATTTCTTTTATAAGATATACTTGCCTTTTTCTATATAATTTTAGTATGCTTTGTTGAGTCAAACTGCACAAATAGCATTACTGCTGCTGCAGCTTTAAAGAAGAACAAAAATGATCAAACTCTGGCTGACAGAAAGATTAATTTTAAATAAAAACCAAATCTGATATATATATATATTTTCCTAACGCCTGGACAGAGTGAATTCTGGCTAGTGCTATCTTTTAAGGCACATCAACAGCTGTAGCTGTCCTGGAATGCAGTGACCCCACCTCAGCATGGGTGGGGCATCAGGCTGAACTCAGCAATCTTCCAAGGCTTTTCTGACTGCCTTTGGCCAGCTGCATCAGCACAATTTAAGAAGACAGCATCGATGCATGAGGAGCCAAGTAGTTAAGCCTCTTCTTTTAAGGACGATTTGTAGGATTTATATTGGAACTATTTTGTAAGTCAATTACAAGCCATCGAGTCGGGCTCAACTTCTGGTGATGATAATGACCAAGGCCCTCCATTTTGACCTGTATCTAGTGACAATCAAAAAAGTTCCAAGATTATTCTATTGATATCTCTAATTCTGTCAATCAATCCACCTTACCTGTTATCTTCCTCCTCTTCTGCTTCCCTCAGCCCTGCCAAACTCAATCCTTTTTTAATCCGTCATCTACTCAAATACATGCCCCAAAAACATACATTTCTTTTTCTGATCATTGCCTTGATTTCATTGATTGGTTCTTCTTGTGACTCAGGATATTCTTATTAACCATCAACTATTTTTCACCTGTTCTTAGTGTCCAGCATTTGCAGGTGTATTTAACAGTTCTAATATTCTAATATGCTCTTCTCTGAATTTGCCATTGCTTTCCTCCCTAAAATTAAATTCTTTCCCTTTCTAGCACATTTCCAATCTTAGTATTTTATTCAGTTTTAATAATATCCAAAGAGTTGACTACTTTCACTCCTTCACCATTACTTCTGAATGCACTAAGCATGCTAATTATCAGTACCTTTGTCTCCTTCGTATTTAACATTAACTGACATTTTTACATTCCACTTCTATTCTCCTAATGTGCTATATCTTTTTTATTTTCAGCTAATGAACTAGTATCATCTGCATACTTCAGTTTGTTAGTGTTAAACTCCCCTTTCCATTCCAGCTATCATATCTTCCAATTTTAATCTGCCGGTATATGCTATTCTTGTTAAAAATAATTGAGACAATGTGCATACTTATCACGCACCTTTTCCTATTTAGAATCTTCAAACTCAGTTATTAAAGAAAATTCTTGTTTATTGCAAAGGCTCCTCAAAGAATAATCAGGTGTTCTGACATGCTCATTAGCTGTAATATGTTCCACATTCAGGAATGTTCTATATAATCAGGCCCTGCTGGAGTCACTAAAGGAAAGGTAAACTTCATTCTTCAATTGTCTTATAGTCATCCTTATCCAATTTATGTTAGCTGTCTCATCTTGTGTTTTTCTTTTTGAAAAACTGCTTGTTCATTTTGTAATTCTCTCTCCATGTGCAAATCTGAGGTTTTTTTGTAAATCTTTAAAATAAACTTTTGCTTATGTGAAAAATAGGAGGGTAATGTTCAGTAAATTACACATTGTCTTGCAAAATATTATTTTCTTATTACTTAATTCTCCTGTGTTAGTTATCAGACATTTTGTCAATTATGTATCTCTTGGAACTAAAAATGTTCCTAAATTGGATGGAGATTGAACTAAAAGAATTGTACATTTGGTCTGGGAAGTTTAATTGATTCTCTGCTTCAGAAGAAGGAAAATTACAGAATTGTTCTTTCCGTTACTCAAGTTCAAAGAATATGGAGACAAGAGGCAGCTTTACTAAAAATAGCACTTTCCCCTTCTGATAAAACAATTCCAGTCAATCACAGCAAGTTTCTTCTAGGCACCATCAAGATTAAGATAAAATACATGTAGGATGGGTGCAAAGGGTCAATCCTACTGTCTCCATAAATAACCGCACATTTGAAGAACTAGGGAAAGAGTGCAGAGATAAATTTCAAGACCACAAGAAAGCATGAGGCATAAGCAGAAAAATAGAGTATAAATGCATTAACAAATTATAAAGAATGATACAGGAAAGTGAGGTATTTGATAGAGGCCCCTCTTCCTTTAAAATAGTAACACTCCAAATACATAGAGGTAGCATATCAAGAAAAAGGAGATGAAGTTTCTGGTAAAGAGAAAAGGGCAAGCAGCATTCCAATTTGAGACTTCCAAAGTGGTCAGTATTTTCTGCATCTCTGGTAGATGGATGACATACAAATGTAATAATTGAATAAATAGATGTTCAGGGGCACTGGAGGGAGGAATCAAGTTGCAAAATGTACATTCATAACTTTACAATGCAAACTTCCTTCCTTTCATGAAAATACGAAAGAGGTGGAATTTGCTTTGTCACGTTACAACACATCATGGCTTTGGATAATGAGATGGGCAACATTTAATAAATAAATTTAAAATTGGCGAGATGTGGTGGTCTCTGCATTACAAATTTGCTTTTTCTTCAAACATTAAGGATTCTACTTGGATTTTCAATTTTTTTCTCAGATATATTATGTGCTATTCTGTGCATTACATGGCACTTTTTTCTTTCTTTCATAGGCTGACAACTGTAGTTTTAATAGTGCTATCTCAGAATATCCAAAATCAAAGTCTACAGCAACTGAGAAAAACCTGATATAGATTATCCAACAATATCACGTTTTAAATATCTATGAATTAATTTGACCTGGCTGCCAATTCACTTCTGACTACTTCAACAGGATGGGCAAGCAAGTAACCATCTGGAAGTCTAAGAAATGAACTTTTACCACACAAGGCACAACATCCAAATCACAGCTTTGGAATGTTGGGGAAGAATGGAAAGGAACAGGCTGAAGGATCATTTTAATGTTTCCAATTTAATGGTGAAAAATCCATGAGCTGCAATGCAGCTTCTAAAAATGTAGGTTCTTTGGTACACATTTTACTATGCTGGATCCTAATGAAAAAGGATGGATATTCTTTTCTGCTTATTTGCATAAACAGTATCATGTTCTGATAAACTTGTCTAGGTAAAGGATTTAATCTTACACTTTTTCTCCCTTTGTCATAGCATCAGCCGAAACTTAATCATCTCTGCTTCAAGCCAAGCAAAAGAACTGGAGTGCGATGTTCTGAAGGCATATTGCACATGTTGTAAACAACTCCTCAAGGTCATCTAAAGTTCATTTTTCTTTTGACATATTCAGGCACTGTTTCTGGATTTTTAGGGATGGAGTATATTTCTGCTTTAGCGTGGCAGCTATTTTCTTCTGCTCTGACTTTAAGGGTAGGTGGCATATGTCAACCTGATTTTGGCCTTTGAAATAGAACTTTCACGTTGCTGTTTAACTTACAAAATATTATTTCAGCAGCATATCTATCCTTCAGATTCCCCTTTTTTTACTGTTGAGATTGGAGATGACTTACAAGCCACGGATAAAGCAAGAATAAGCCTAGCTTCCTCTTATCCTGGTAATTATTTTGAGATAATAGTGGTCTGCAGATGCTGCCAAACTGTGGCTCCCAGCATTTCTTGCCATTAACTCTGTATCCTTCAACTGAAAAGTCGGAAGCTGAGTCAGGTAATGTAATTCTCAAATGCTCCCAGCTGTCTTTACCCATCTGTGTTGTTTCAGTATATAAAAAAAGACTTTTCAGCAGCACCTTAAGAGCCATACTTTATTACTGCTTTAGAAGAGGTATCTTAAGAAGCATGAAAACCAATAGTTTTTGGAGGATGCTACTCCAAATTTGTAGTGACAGGTTTAAGAGCAACATAGCATGTGTGAGTAATGTAGCAGAGTTAGACAGAGTCCTAGACCATAATTGTACTAGATAGATAACACAAGGCTGGATCTTCATAGTAAACCAATAGTTACTTTTGTTTTTGTACAGAAATTTGGTCAATAATATGTCTCTGTTAGCTACTTCATTTCTTCACAGCTTTTACTAAATGGAATTTAGTCCCGTAATGCATTTCTCCTTAATTATTCCTGTATCAATGATATCCTGAAAGGTCTGTACACTTCCAACTAATGCCGAGTATATTTTCAAATATGCGATGTAGCTGGGCAAAATTGAGAAGCAATCATGTACGACTATGGAGTGTCATGTTTATCTTTAAAGAGAAACATGGATCTGACTACAGAATCAACTTACCAAAAGAAATGAAGTCCCCCCCCCCCATTCTTCTGGC
>JANHFK010007467.1:290734-303066 GCA_036250565.1 Sibynophis collaris | reverse complement strand
CCCCACAAACCGGGTCCTCAATTTACCTACCTTAGAAAGGATGGAAGGCTGAGTCAACCTTGAGCCTGGTGAGATTCTAATCTGCAGTAATTGCAGGCAGCTGGTGTTAATAACAGGGTGCTTTAGACCACTGCACTACCAAGGCTCTTGCCTTCTGACAGCTCTGTGCATGTGCACAATGGAAACAGGTTCTCCTTGTTTCTCTGCCTCACTGATGTTCGACTCTGGAGGTTCCAGAGTCTGCACATAACTCCCAGATGGCCCTGGCCCTATCTCTGCCTCCAACACAGAGCCCTCATCCAAACCTTCTTCCTCAGACTCCAGGACTGGCCCATGTTCCTCCCCAGCCTCCTCATTGTCCGACTCTGCTGCCAGCTCTGCAGGCCGCCAGCAGACCACAACACTAAGTGTGAAAAATGATCATAACATAAGTCATTTTTTTGAGCATCATTGTAACTTTGAACGATCACTAAATGAACTGTTGTGCATTGAGGACTATCTATACTTTAAGTTTATCATGCTGGTTTTCTATCCGTTTCTGAGTTGTTGGGTTTTTTTGCTTTATTTTTTTTATCATTTTTAGACTCTCAATACCTTAAAAAGGTAAACAATACATAGATAAATAGAGGACATGCATTTGATTTATCTAAAAGAGCCCAACAGTGAAAGCAGCCCAATCATATTTCATTCAGATTTCTAAAACATACATTAATTGCTGTGTTTCTCCCCGCACCCAATAAGCATTTAGAATTACGATCTAATCCCAGCATGAAAATGAAATTCACTTTGAACTAAATGAAAGGGTTTTTTTTTTTAATCTGGTTATCAGACCTGCAGGTTACAGAGCCAGGCTCTAGCATAAATTAAACTCTGAATCTGCTCTTTTCCAGATATGCATTAGTTATTCCAAAGGGGAGAAGTGTAACAGATAAATGTAATTTACTTAGAAAGGAAGAGCAACCTATTTACAAAAGAAAGCACCTACGCCTATTTTGTTATGACACCCCAGTCTGATTTGCAATATCAAACATCAGGAGGGAGGGGGAGGGGGGAATCTAATTCTTTTTGACAATTTAGCAATTATATCAGGCAACTGTACCAAAAAAAAAAGGAAAAAAAAGGTCATTAACAACATCCAATCCCCACCCCAGTGTAATAGAAATTTCATTCCATGGTGGCATCTTACTTCTTCATTTGTTCTAATTGAGGGCAATTTAATTTAGTCTTCTGGGTAATGCTGTAGTACAGCAGCAAATGCAAAGGTTAACCAAGTGCTCGTACTTTGTGTACTCAAAATAATACAGTGTGTCCCTGTGTAAAATGAGAGATGATGGTAATACAGTGACTGGCCATGTTTAGCTGCTCTGTCACAGCATTTCTAATACAGCAGGGGCCAACTGGATGCATTATGAGCAATTAAAAAAAACCTAGACCCTTGTAGGAAGAGAGTCATGTTAATCCACAGTACCTAAACATTAAAAGGAATCTGGTAGCATCTTTACTGCTTGTATTAAAATTTGTAAATGAATAAATGGAGTAAGCTGTAACTCATGAAAATTGTTAAATCAGAAAAAGTGTTCCTGGACTCCTAAATTAATTTTGTTTGCAGATTATACATAACTTAATAGGTAATTTTCTATGAAGGATTGATGTAGAGAATTGTATCCATCCAATGAAATAAAAGGAAAACATGCAAGGGAAAAAGCTTTATATCTTCATAAAAACATACAGGTAGCCGTTGCTTACCAACCGCCTTGTTTAGCAACTATTCAAAGTTATATGACAATGTAAAAACAAATACTGTAGCTTTGTGGTCAAACTTCGCATTTATGACCGTCACAGCATCTTTTGGTCTTGTGATTTTGGTTAACTTTAGAACTGGTTTCTGACAATCAATAGAGAAAAAGGAAAACAAATGGCAAGACACCCATTCTGTGATAATTTATTTAATTTTTATTTAATTTAATTTATATCCCGCCCTTCTCCTTTGCAGGACTCAGGGCGGTTCACAGTCAATATAAGAAACATTCATTACAAAAGTTAAAAGCAATTAAAATAATTAAATTAGACTGTTTACCCCTTAATAAAACCTATTAAAAAACCCTAAAAACAATCCCCAAATCTTAAATTACATTAAAACCCCTTTTTAAAACCCCAAGCGAGGAGAGTCTGAGAGAGTTATCCGAGACCGGCTGTTTTAAATAAATAGGTCTTCACGGCCCGGCGGAAGAGGCGCAGGTCTGTTATAGTTCTTAACTCTACTGTATTTTAATGGAAGCGTTCCTGTTCCCAACCACTGGCATGGCAATTCTACAAATGCCAAGGTCATGAGTTCAACCAAGTTAGAATGCGGAGCATAAAGTTTATGCTGCTTCCGTATTCATGGTAATAATATGCTTGCTCCTTTTGCCTTTATCTTTAATAAATAAATAAACCAGCATTCTTCAATCTTCATGTGCCAAGGGGCTAGTAGAGGAGCTAGTAGAACCTGAAATCTAGGACTATTGTCTAAATCCAGATTTCTATCCTATTGCACATGAGATAATAAATCTATATGCTGACTCCACAATTTTCCTCTACATCTGAAAGGCTGCACAGCTGACTACTTTCTGTTTACCCATACATTCATACACATCATCCAGATACAAGTACTAGGAGATACTGCAATTTTCAAATAGCTAATGGTCTGTCTTAAAAGATGAAGAATGTCCAAGCGTGCATCTTCTCCATTATCGCTTACAGTGTAAGGCAACTGAGTAAAACAAGTTTTCAGGGTAGTCCTTGACTTACAGCAGTTCATTTAGTGACCATTCAAAGTTACAACGGCACTGAAAAAAGTGACTTATGACCATTTTGCACACGTATGACCATTGCAGCATCCCCATGGTCACGCGATTTACATTTGGATGCTTGACAACTGGTTCAAAATTTACAATGGTTGTAGGATCATGGAAAACATCTTTTGCAAACTTCTGACAAGCAAAGTCAATGGGGAAAACAAATTCATTTAACAACAGTATTACTAATTTAACAACTGCAGTGATTCACTTAACCAATTTGGGAAGAAAAGTTGTAAAATGGAGCAAAACTCAGTTAGCAACGTAAATGTTGGGCCCAACTGTGGTCGGTACAGACTGGACCTTCGTTTTAAGGAGATGTGTGTTTTCATGTCCACCTTTTTCATGATGACAGACGTAAAATATGAAGATGAAATGAAATTGAAATAGCTTTGACAGCCTTTGGATGGCCAAAGTAGAGATCCTGAACAGATCAAATAGTGTTTTAAACTAAAGATTCAAAAACCCTGTTTATTTTTCCATCAGTTCTCCCACTCTCTCTCAGTCCAACTCACCTCACGGAGGGTTGTTATTGTGGAAAAAAAAGAAGTAGGATATGTTAGCCGTCTTGAGTTATTTGTAAAAATAATAAATAAATAAAATAAACAAGATGACTGACTTGTTGACAGCAGTGATGGATGCACCAGTGGAAACTTGAAAGGTTAAGGCTGGGGCATATTATCCTGAAGGAGGTCTAGTTATGGGTCTGTTAATCTATTAAGATTCAACACTAATTGATGTCACCTAATCAATTAATGAAAGTTATACATGGCCTGGGGTGGCGGGGGGGGGGAGAGATCTTATTATATGCTGCCACAAGTCCTTCGGATGAAGTATCCTTTCCTTTCTTTCATTCATTGCACGAAGCATCCTATTGTAAGTATAAGATCACTCTTCTTGCCGTTTGATGCCTTGACCCTTCAGAGACAGGATTTTACACTGCCATTAAATATAGATAACTCTAGGGATTCAATTGATGAGTTGAAGACTTGCTGGGATTTGCCCTAATGGCCAAGCTGGCTTTGGCAGTTCCCTTTTTTTTTTTTTTCAGTGAATAATTTACGAAGGTTCTCAAATGCTTTCAAGCAACTTCAATATAAAATTGCAGCTGACTCCTAAGGAGAATCATATAACGGCTTTGCCTGGGGTTCCATGGCAGCTTAGAATTAAAAAGCACTTAATGGTTGGTTAATCAATGCTGTAATGTTATAAAACGCAGCTTGGTTTTTAAAAGAATTCCCACATGATTCGGGCTGAAAATGTGATTACAGACTCAGAATTAAAATGTGTAAAGAAGGGCTCTTGAAACGGCACCCAAAACAGCCCAGGAATGATTACTCTGCAGATGCATCTTTAAGGGTTTTTTTCCCCCGAGTTGAATCTTACACACATAGCTCCCATCACAATGCCAGTAAAACATTTCATATATGAATAGCACAGTGAAGACAACATTTTCATATCTTGTCACACTAGTTAAATTGCAGTGCTCAATTCACACATTTGTTTCTCAGCAGCAAATTCATAGTAGATATTGAGAAAGCAGCTGACGTGGATACATCTTTGTAAGTGAGCTTATCTTTCATATTTCATCTGCCAATCAAGATTCCGTAGGAGGATGGTTTGCTTTTCATTTTCATTTGAGTTTATTTATATTTATATACCGCCCTTCTCTCGAGAGACTCTGTCTGAAGTCTTGTCTGAAGACTTCAATCATTTAGCGCTTTTCAGATTTGATGAACTCCACTTCCCACAATCCTACGGAGCGTGATAATTATGAATGCTATGGTCCAACAACTGAAGAGTAACTAGACAATAGAAGGTTGAGTCAATGATTAGAGTTTTTAGCTATGGCAACAGAATTAAGGATTGTCTTTCTTGTGAGGCTGTTTTTAGTACCTTTTTTTAAAGTCGGGAAAAATCAGACAAATTTGGGCAGTTGTTCTATTGGACAGCTTTTCTCCCCTCAACTCTTTTATGTCCAGAGTGAGATTGCACTTTTTTTCGTGATCATACTGTTTTCATTTCTCAGAATTCTACATCTTTTATTGTTCTACTCAGCTATTTTATTGCACGATACTTGGTGGACATCTACCGAATAGCAACATTTAAATAAAGATGTAAATGTAAGTGTAATTCAGTACCACAGCAGGTTTCAGCCCTTTACAATAAGCTAAGTCAAGAAGCCAGTTTTGTCATGCTATAAGGAACATCCTTTATTGTTAAAGCTCACCCAAATCTCTTCCTGCTCCATCTTATATGAAACACAACCAAGATGGAGCTTCTTTCTCTCACTTCCCTCTATATCTGGACTGTATAATAGCTTCTATGAATCCCCCTTTAGTAGCTCTTTCATATCTTCCACAGTCAGCTCTACATTTTATTTTATTACAATTTCATCTTTATTATTTTTTTAAAAATAACTCAATGTGAACAAATAAATCCACCATACCTTCCTCCTCCTATTTTCCTCACAACAACACCTCTGTAAGGTGAGTTGGGCTGAGAGAAAGTGTCACTCAGCTGGCTTTCATGGCTAAATGGGACTTGGAACTCACAATATCTTGCTTTGTAGCCTGGTGCCTTAACCACTAGACCAAGCTGGCTCTTTCGCTAAACATTCCTTTACAGCAGAAGAATGAATACAATCTTTTTATTCTGTGATTGGCCAATGGAATGCATGATTCTTGCCATGTATTACACAATTTGGACATAATCTCAGTCAGAACAGCTGGAGACAGATTTAGTATTTTTAATTTAGACATCTCTTTTGTAGCCCAGATGTTCTCAGGAATCTGCTGGATTCCCTAGCATTGCTCATCAACAGTTGGGTCATGAATTAGCCAGAATTTTCCTGCTCTTCTCCCCTTTCCCTTTGCCCCAAAGAAGTCAATCATCATGCTACCAGGGTAAGAATGGCAGAGAATATATATTCTCCATCCTATTTTATACTCATTTCTTCCTACCTAGTTCAAAACCATTTGCCCCCACAGCAGCACTTTAGAAAACTACCTGATAGTGCTCTTTACCACATTGAGAAAGTGGTTAAGAACCTTTACTCTGAATTTAATTTATTCTCTGTAAACATAATTTATCACAGAGGAATTATGTATCTCAGAACAATAAGTCCTAAAAGTAAGTATACATGCCCACATTTCAAAATGCAGTTCTACAGGAAGACTTGAACCCAAAGCTGAATCTGCTTTCGAGGCTCCACCAACAAATCTCTTCTGCTCTGTTTTAACGGTATACGTTTCCATAAGCAAACATTTAATAACGTGAATTATTGATCCTTAACATTTGCACAGTCCGGGGGTAAGGAAAGGCTAAAATAGTTCAGGATGTAGTCCTTCTAAATACTTGGTAGTACAATGGTCTAAAGCACCTTGTTATTAACACCAGCTGTCTGCGTTTACTGCAGGTTCGAATCTCACCAGGCTCAAGGTTGACTCAGCCTTCCATCCTTTCTAAGGTAGGTAAATTGAGGACCCAGTTTGTGGGGGGCAATAAGCTGACTTTGTACAAAATATACAAAAGTATGAAGGCTATTGCTTAGCGCATTGTAAGCCGCCCTGAGTCTTCGGAGTAGGGCGGCATATAAATCAAATAAATAAATAAATAAATAAATAAAGACCACTTCACAGGTTCACCAGGAGACCTCACTTTATGACCCCTAAGAATTTTAGGAGTTGGTACACTCCAACAATCCTCTGCCTACTCAGATTCCCCCTAACCAACTTGCTCAGACTGAAGAAGTTACTTGGATAAGCAGCGACATGTTTCAAACTAACAAGAAAATAAATCCATTTGCAACTCAACTTTGAAACAATTCTACCTGGATGAACTGAGAATCTTCATCGTTTAGGTAACACTTGCTTCAAACCTCTCAAATCCAGGCTCTGATTTTAACTCCACCTTGCAAAAATAGATCCTTGCCGTCCCTGCTCTTTAAAATAAACCTATCAAAGGATTATTTTAATTCTCTCCCAATCTGTCTCACTTTTTTCTCTCTCTCCCCTGCCCTAAAAGCAACCATCTGATGGGCTCCAAACTACCCACAAAAACTCACAGCTCTCTCTCACTTGGCTCATTTTCCAAGGTATTGGTGGTGGTAGAGAAGGAGAAGGAGTGCCAGTGCTTTGCCAAGAAATGTTTCAAAGTAAATAAAAGCGAGTGGTTTTCTCCCACTCCCCTACACAATCTGTTTGCTGTAAACTCAACAGAGGGCCTTAAACCTAGAGCAATATAGCTGCTGGGAGTACAGAGTGAGTGCGCGGAATTTATGTTTTATAACTAACCTTTAAACAGTAGTGGGATTCTACCGATTCGGACCGGTTCACACGAACCGTTTGCTCTGACTTTCAGCATTGAGCGAACCGGTTCTCTCTCTCTTTGTAGTGGGCCTGCCCGCCTGCCCCTGTGTTATACTTACCTATGTTTCTGCTTCCGAAGCCCAGCTGATCGGAGCAGCAGAGTGGATTGCCGCTCCTCAGCTGTTTTCCTTGCTCTCAGCAACGCGGAAGTTCAATTTTCTGCATAGTGCGCACGCGGAGTGCAGCGAACCAGTTGTTAAACCGGTAGGATCCCACCACTGCCTTTAAAGGAGTGAAGTTATGGGAAAGAGCAGCAAGAATCCTCTTTTAGACAATCCCTTTGCCATCCAGAATGCTAAATTAGTGCTTTGGAGAATAGAAAATGGAAGCGAGGGCTTGCAACGAGGTAAAAAAAAATCTGATAGTTCAGGAAGAGCAACAGTTTACTAGACTTGGCTTTATAGGAAGAACACAGCAAGGGAGAAGCACATAGATGGATTGTTTCCTGCAAAAACAGGGTGCAGAAAAGAAATTTAGTGAAGCCTTAATTACAGGTTATGGCATGGTTTAGAGTTTTATAATGTGACTGGCATTTAAATGTATAGTTAGCCAAGTACATTCTGCTGTAATGCTCTTAAGATGGAAAGGTTCTCGGTCACAGAGCATTCCAAGTTTCTGAAAACAAATGTTTCACAATTAGTTTGACATAACTTTGCTTCTACAATTTAGCATCTTTTTTCACAATCATCTCTATTCAGAAGGAAAAATGGTTTTTTCCTCCTCCCGTAACCAGAGCATTATGTGAAACCTTTTGTTTCTCGCATGGTATTGATTTTATTTTACATTCATGGAATTGCAAGGCTGGAAATAAAAATTATTACAGAAACCATCAGTCTTTCTTTTTTTTTTTAAAGTGATATTGACTATACACTGTGGTCAAATAATCAGACTACCATCCTGCAATCAAGATTTTGTGGCATAACAAAAAGATTACACAGCTGGGGTTTTTTCATATAATGTATCTTTTATTCTTCTCTTCTTACAGAACCAGTTGAGCATTTCCCTAAACAATATGCCATTCCTTTGTAGCATTCAGATGCATGTAACCTCAATCTTTATACTTCTGCATTTCTGGTAGGTTGATGTCTTTTATTTAAAAGATACCCCACAATGCTGGTCTTTTATATCTGGTTTTTAAAGAACAATGAAATGTATATGCAGGTAGTCCTTGCTTAACAACAGCCAGGACAGGAATTCCCATTACTAAGCAATGTGGTCATAAAGTGCAAAATCACATGACCACAACACTAAGCAACAGCAATCCTCCCCCATTCCTCATTGCCATTATTAAGTGACCATCATGGGTCATTAAGTGAGGACCACATGTGACTACAGTGTATTACTTCCTGTCGACTTCCAACTGTGCTGCCCCGCTCATTCACACATACATGTAACTTTATTAACGTTCCCCAGCAATTCCCTTCACCAAGACTCATAACTGTTCCAATTAAGTCTAGCCACAAGAAGGCTAAGATTAATCCACAAAGCAATTGAAAGTTGCTCACACAAATAATTCCACCCAGTGGTGAAATCCATTTTTTTTACTACTGGTTCTGTGGGCATGGCTCGGTGGGTGTGGCAGGAGAAGGATATTGCAAAATCTCCATTCCCACCCCACTCCAGGTGAAGGATACTCTAAAATTCCCATTCCCTCCCCACTCCTGGGGAAAGGATATTACAAAATCTTCATTCCCACCCCACTCTGGGGCCAGCCATAGTGGTATTTGCTGATTCTCTAAACTATTCAAAATTTCTGTGATCGGTTCTCTGAACTACTCAAAATTTCCACTACCAGAACATGTCAGAACCTGCTGGATTTCACCTGACTCCACCAAACAAACTTAAATCCACACACAAGAGAAGTCATGAGGCAAGAAAATTCTAGAGTCTGCAAGGCTTAATTAATTCCAAACACGGTGTCTATACAGACTGAAGGAGGAAACACAATAACCAAAAACACATAGCTAGAAAACAAACACATTGTTCCTAGCTACACCTCCCTCTGTCTGCTGTGATATATAGTCAGCTTTCCAGTGCAGGCCATCAAGACGAGTGGGGCCTCCTCCTCTTGAGTAGTCTGGCTGACCTCTATTGCTCCTGCATTTTCTCTGCCCTACGTGTTTTCAGATCAGATGCAGAAGGCAGTTCCTCCTCTTCTTCGCTGGCCGTCTGCCACTGCAAGCTTTTCCCACCTGATAGCTCCTCCAATTCTCTTTCGGCCAGCTGTTCAGAGCCATTAATCAACTCAGTTCCTGATGTGGCAGGAATGGGCTCATCCTCTCCTGAGCTGACTTCTAAGGAGGAATCTGGGGAGTCATTCAAGGGAGACATCACACCACCAAGCAAAATCAATAGGGAAGCCTTTTAGAAGGACCAGTAAATCAGGGGAGGAGATGCTATGGCATTACAGGAATGCATCTAGATGGGAAGGGTGCTGCAGTGTTCTCATGCAAGATTCTGTTAATGTAACCTTACAATATAAATAGTGTTAATACCCATGATCTTGATTTCCTAGTCTCTGGACTAAGTCTGAAAGTGCTTCCCCCTTTATGCCTTTATCTTTCAAAGAACTAGGGAAAGTCGATTCTGAGGTGCTTACTTAAATTACATTTCCTGTGTTGGGCTCAGATTTCTCTTATCAGACCATTACCAAGGTTGTGGCTCTTCCTAATTTCTTGGTTATTCTTACAGCCCATTACAAAAAGAAAGCCCATAGTATACTGTGGAATCCTCTGCCATTAGGTGTGGGTAAATGGTTTATCAATTATATCTTATCTTAATCTTAATGTTGCTATTAAATTCTTAAATCTCAGAAGGCATGCCTAAAGGATTTGATGTTGTAGAACCCAGCTGGAAAAGGAGATCAGTCTCTTGTCTATGCTGGTAAGAATCTTATTAACCTAATCTACAGAATGATGGAGTAGATTTGGGAGGCAGAGAATAGATGGGGGTGGGGCCAGTCAGAGGTGGCATTTACCAGTTCTCCAAACTACTCAAAATTGCTGCTACTGGTTCTCCAGAACTGGTCAGAACCTGCTGAATGCCACCTCTGGTCTTAACATGATTATCATGCACATGAGACAGCAAACAGGATGAATCATTTGCAGCAGTATTAAATAACTCAAGCCATTTTGGAATTAAAGACAAAAAGTACTGCTGGTGTTCCCATGATGGATGAAAAATCTTGATTAAAAAATAACAGGATGTTTGCTGTTATATTCCCTTGAATACAGTCACTTCTACCAGTTCTAAGCGATCTATTAAGCAACCAAGTATATTGAGTTGCTTGGTGAACGTGTGGCTATGTACATTGAATAATACATGCATTTATAAAATTGGATTTTTTTAAAAAAACAATCTGTTGTAGTACAAAAGTGGTGACTTGACAGCCAGTTACCCAGAACGGGAATATGTTCCTGAGAGAAATATGGCTTAACAAATGACAGGAGTGTTTGTGAAATTCTTAAATAAATGTAATCTAGCAAAGGCAGGACAGACTATAGCAAATGGGATGCCAGCATGAGAGACTTGCCTGTGTAAAATCAAAGAGATATTTCCTTTAGGGAATTAAGAACAGATGTAAAAAGATCTGATAATAAAATGAATGTGACTGAAACTGGCTTAAATGAACATTCAGATAAAGTTAACTGATATAGCTATAGGCCTCAAGACATTTGACAAACGAGAGTTAGCTTGCATTGTAAAATTAAAAAGATGCCCAGAAGGGATACAGAAAAGTATTATTGGTAAAAACATAAAAAAGAAGAGAAGAGAGCTTTTTAAAGAAGAAGCTGTGCATTTCTATATAGCAATTAAGCAATAGTTGACTCTTATCTATAACCAGGTATAGAATTTTGCTTTGGGGAAGCCCAGCTATGTTAATATAAAGGCAGTGCAAATTGAAACAGATTTAAAAGAGAGAAAGAGAGAGATTACATTATTTTTTTTACGCATAAAGAACAGAATACAACTAATAAATTTTTATGAAGAGTTACGCTTAGGTTTATCAAACACATTCCTTATTTTCATCCTATTTGAGGTACACATAACAGTAAAATTATTATTACATTACTGAGCTTTTTATTACTGTATATACCTCACTGACTTGGAAGCTGCCTAGAAATATATTTATTTTTATTGGAAAAAAGTTTAGGAAGCCTTTAAATGTAAAAATATCAACTTTGTTCCTCTTGAACTATCATCACAGTGACATAGAAAATTAGAAATCAGAGAGCCACAGAAAGCCTGTGGTATTCAGAACAATGGTGAAATCCTATCGGTTCTGTCCGGTTCATGTGTACCAGTAGCAACGGTGACTCGTGGTTCGGTGAACCTGTAGCGGCGGCAGAGTGAGGCTCCAGCAACCCACCCAGACTTCCTGGTTTTTAACCCTTCGCAAAGCCTTCTGCGCATGTGCAGAGGGTCAAAAAACAGACGTGTGGTAGGCCGCAGAGGGCAGACAGTGTCTCAAATAAAATGCACACTTCCTGCGTCCCACAGGATTATGTAATAGATGGAACCTGGAGCTTGTGCTTCCAGGCAGATCCGATAGGTCAACTCCACAGGACCTCCATCAAGGCTAAAATCCAAGATGAATTGAATCCAAATGATTTTATCATCCAAATGCCTAGCATTTCTCATAGAAACCTTGTAAACGAGTCTCGGACCCATCTCTATTTCCCCAGAAGAGACCTATCACAAAGATTCAGGAAGATGATATTGCGAAAATAGGCAAGAACTACAAGCAAACTTGTACAAGGACTGAACTATTCCTTAAGTCATTGTACAAGATAATAGGAGTCCTACCTCATTCAAAGGAATAGAAGTAAGTGTGTGTGTGTGTGTTGTGTGTTGGTAGTGGGGGCAAGATAAAGCACAATAGGTTTTGGAAGATTTCCCCCGCCCCCCCCCAGTAGAGTCCTATTCTTCCTGTGAAGTCAGTTTCCTGATCTGGTCTGTACATAAGCTGTTCACTCAAAACAGGTTTGATGAACAACTACCTGGCCATGCAATAAGAATGGAGAAGTAATGCCAGTGTACAGGCACAAGGTATTATTTATTTATTTATTTATTTGATTTATATGCCGCCCTTCTCCGAAGACTCAGGGCGGCTTACAATGCGCGA
>JANHFK010007467.1:262791-273780 GCA_036250565.1 Sibynophis collaris | reverse complement strand
CTGACCAGTTCTGGAGAACCTGTAGTGGAAATTTTGAGTAGTTCAGAGAACCGGTAAATACCACCTTTGACTGGCCCATCTATTCTCTGCCTCCCGAGTTCCAGCTGATCGGGAGGAAATGGGGACTTTGCAGTAACCTTCCCATGGAATGGGGAGGGAATGGAGATTTTGCAGTAACCTTCCCCTGGAATGGAGAGGGAATGAAGATTTTACAGTATCCTTCCTCTGTAATGGGGATTTTACAGTATCTTTCCCCTGCCATGCCCACCAAGCCACATGCATCAAGCCAATGCCACCAAGCCACGCCCTCAGAACCGGTAGTAAAAAAAATTGAATCCCACCACTGCCCTGCTCGATTCCCTCTTTAAAGGACCTAGAAAAGAATTAGAGTCCCCTAACTAGGTATCCCATATAGGAGTTGGCCTGAAGCCTTTACTATTCCAATTCAGCTGGGACTCAAGGTAGTCACAGACCCAGTTCGGCTAAAGAGAGCCAGGTTAAAATAAGCATAAGGATAGACAAAATGAATTAATTGTGAGCAGAACTACTGGGTTTTTTTTTAATCAACTAGTCACATTTAGCTGAGAAATATGCCTATTAATAACAGATGCTAAAAAATTAATAACAGTGTTGTTTTCATGAATGCGTCTCCAGATATTGAATGGAGATCCAGGGATATTTTTTTCCCTTCTCTACGTACAGTATCTATCAATGGCACAAATCTATTCCCAGACTTTCACACCTCTTTCAGTAGATTAGGCCATAGCCAGATTTATTGCTAAATTTCACACAACGCTTTGATCATTTATTTATGGCTTTTCTACATGTCAGTTCCTGAATTATACTATATCTAATTCTTATGCACTACATGTCCATGTATGCTCTCATTAGGCAATCCTTGTAGAAGGAAGGACCCCCCAAGACTACAAATGCACAGTTATTTTATAACTATTTCATTGGACTTCCCTGAATATGCTTTTTCCCCAAGGGAAAAAAAAGAGAGGAAAAATCAGAGGCAAACACTGGAAGGTTATATATGATAATTGACATCCTCTAGATATTAAAACAAACACTATGAAGAAGTTGATGTGTAATTAAATTTAGATGCCACCCGTCTCAGGATCTAAAATTGGTGGGGTTGAGTAATAAATGTCATCAGGAAGCATCACGAAAGCATCCTCTTCAAACTTTCTTCTTTTTATTTTGTTTTATTGGAACATTTTTAATTTAATCAGGAGCAAGCCGTCCTCATCTCTCTGTCTCTCATTCCATCATTTACTTTTCCTTCCTATCTAAGATACTTTCAAGCGACGCTGAAAAATAATGCAATAGAAAACGGAACAGAGGCAAAATATGAATTATGGTACAAAAAATACAGAGTGTAAAATATTCTGAGTTACAGCTAAAGTTCACACTATTGGTATTACCGCTTCGGTGTGAATCAAACCCTATCTGGACCCAGCACATTTCTGCTGGTCTATTTCAAAGACTTCCATTTTTTTCCGAGCCTCATATATGCCATCCATTTTGATGACACTTGTGTTAACATGTGTTCAGATTACCCTTCATGGTTCAGTGAAAATTTACACTTACTTTTCTGTACTTGAGGGTGGGAACGGTGACAACTGTCATTAGTCAAGTGTCTCAACTGTGTTGAACAACCACAGTCTAGTCAGCTGGAGCCTAAATATGGCATGGATTATTTTAATATATTCACTATCACCTAATGATATAAGGGTTCCCGCTAGTAAAGGCATAATGATCTTCTTACAATATTCAACTTCAGATAAATGCTGAAATTGCATTATTATGCACAGATAGATAATTTGGTCCAAACCTTACCTTCATCATAAAAGCCAGACTGGATTTGCAGAATCCGAGGGAGGGATTTTGGATCCAAAGAGTGGATGAAATTCTTCAGGCTAGAGGCCATGGTCTGCAGTGTAATAGAGAGATGCCGTGCTTAAAGGCAAATACCTTTTAGGGGGCCTTCTGTTATCTCTTCTTACATTTGAAATGAAGCCTGGGAAATTCTGAAGCACGCTTTTTCTAGTAGAGACAAAGTCTCATAAATCTTCAACTGGGAGACCACTTCCTCTTACTTCACTCTGGGTTGCAATCAAAAAGGAATAAGATGCTAAAAGTACTCTACTGCAGTGCCTACTTTTTGTACCAATCTGGGTCACAGGAAACAGTTTATAAGCAGCTGTACCAACACAGAACTATTGACTTGATCTTTGATAGTTTGACAATGAACTTCTGGAACATTAAACTTTAAACAGAGAGTTTTCTTCTTTTAAAGAAATTATTTTCTTTCTTTTTTCCCTCTCTCCCCCTTTCTCTCTCTCTCTCTCTCTCTCTTCCTCTCTTTTCTTTTCTTTTTGCAAAATGGAATCTTACTTGCTTTCATTCTTAAATGTAGCAGAAAATCTTGCTTAGAAACCAAATAACTGAAAACTATCTAAGAGCAAACAAGAATAAAAAGATTGCACTACGGATAGCATGCCAGGGACTTGTTCCTCTTCAATTGAAGTGAGCCTTTCTTTGCATTCTGCAAAGAAACAACAGTTCTGAAGACTCCCTTGCCATTAAAAATTATCTTCTCTTTGCAGAATGACGAGGCACTCCTGTTCACCATTTCAACTTTCAGAAATCATTTCCCTTGTTTGGAAAATAGTCACCAGGCTATCTTGATTCTCTACTTTTGTGCTCAATAGCTGTATCCTACTAACCATGCTCAAGAGTTGTGATCTCACCAGCTTTGGGTTCAACCAGGACTTCATATGTACATTACTCATGACTCTTCTCTCCCCCATTCTCCATGCTAAAAAAAAAGTTTCTTGTTTCTTCTGTGAAAATGTTCTTGTAATAACAGTGATAGTGTCTTAAAGTGGGGCAAGGGAAAAACATGTACTATTAAGACTAAATTTTTAAAAAAATGAGCTAGAATTTCATCTTCCTTTAAGTAGTAGGAAAGACATTTTTACGCCTCCTGTCAGTGAATTATTCACATGGCTTTGAACTCATAAATAATCCAAAATATAATTGCTAAAGTGATAGGTAAATGGCACTCCCACATTACTAACCAGATTATGACTTAAAGAGATACGGCTCACATATATTATCCAAAGAATGTGGAATGTGAAGATGATGAAAAGGATGGGCCATTTCGTCTAGAGAGAACACCAAATTGATTGTTTTTCCAATCTCTTTACAGAATGACATTTAGTTTGTTCACATTCTGAACAGAATTAGTTTTTTTTATAATAAAGTGAAATCCATGAGCAAACTCTGTATATTTAGGCTTTGGATTGGATTTCTAATACTTGATGCATTGCCTACCTTGATTTAAATAAATTCCGGTTTTTACTGGGTCAAGGCCCAACTGATACTGAAGTATGGCAGTTAACTGGACAAAATCTGGTTGGCTTCAGGCTTAATTTTTGATTCCTTGCTTCTTCATATGATGTGTTTATTTCTGTATAACCGAGTATATGAAATGAATGCCACCGATTCTTATTCTCCTAAGAGTAAGGAGAATTATAACCTCTCACTTTATAGCATTGGTACTTTTCCATGGTAAATTATGGAGACAGGATTAGTTGTCATCCAATTCATATCAGTAGAGTTTATATTCCAACAGATGGTATTTCAAGATAAGACACTGACAGTTTGCAGACAAACAAATAATTAGACATTTATAATTGTTTGCTATGAATTTGCAACTCAGCTAAGAGGGATCTTTCACAATAGCTGACTCACCAATCTATCTTTTCCATCTTTCTCCCTCAGCAATTCTTCTACAGTGTCTCCTACTGTCCTGTCTATTCCCTCCATGTCTGATGCTTGCTCAAAAAACCCCTTTAGATCACAAAGTTACAGCCACATCTGGCCTAAGCTATTAGCAGAAAGGCCATGATTGGTCTCATCTGGCCCAGACAGGGGAACTGAAAACAGAACATGGTTTAACATTCCAGTTGCAAGAGACAACATTGATTTAGAAGAATGAAAACAGAATGGCAAATAACTTTCATTTCATTTTCAGATTCTTTCCAAAGCAGATTATGTAAAGAGCAAACCATAAGAAGCACAGAGACTTCACTCCATGCTCTGATTGTCCAAAAGTAGTTATTCTGTGCACAGGACATCTCTTCCCATTACCTATTATACAGGTATGGTATATAGAACAACGTATAAACCAGTGCAGCATTTGTTTGTGGCTTCATGACTGCTCAGCAGTGCCGAGAGACCCTAAAACATCTATAATATCTTCAGATGGCATCTACACAAGCCTATTTGATAAAAAACAACAACAATAGATAGCCTGACAAAGTTGCTTCTCAAAGCCTCTCTAGGAACTCAAAAAATTTCCGACTATGAAAATAACAGATGTCACACTTAACTGCTAATCTTGGCTTAACTTCCCAATGAGATAGCCACACAATTAGGACACATGCCTATTAGCATTCCCTTTTCTAAATAACATAAACATTATGCTTCAACAGAAATACCATTCAATAGAATATAGCATTACTGCTTGTTTTAGGTCCTTCTGCAAAGATTTAAAATATATTAAAATTATCATGATTATTGAGATTAATTAAACATATATTTCCACCCACCTCTCACTATTATGAACTATGCAATGATTAAGCACAGGCAAAAATACTTATTTTAAAATCTGCATGGTGCCTATGTTCCATTGACTGGCCAG
Organism: Sibynophis collaris; assembly: GCA_036250565.1. Lineage (NCBI taxonomy): Eukaryota > Metazoa > Chordata > Lepidosauria > Squamata > Sibynophiidae > Sibynophis > Sibynophis collaris. The sequence goes on along the minus strand of JANHFK010007467.1, from coordinate 269,066 downwards.
TTTACAAGTAAAACCGTTAAGGGAAAAAATACCAGACAAAAAAGAATAGAACAACAATAGACAGGAACAAAACATAACAACATATACAATCTAAATATTCATTCTTAAAACAGGAAGAAAAGTGAAATGTCTCAGTCATACACATGCCATTAATTTTAAATATACTGTTGCATATATCTAGCATGCTCATTCATGATTTAATTTCGATGCAAAGCTCAGTGAGACTTATTAGAGGAAAAACAAGAGCCTATAGGGTAGTGAGCAAAATACCAAACACCATTATGTAAAGGGAGATGAAGCCAAATATAATTCACTTTCTAATGGAAAGAGAAAGAACTAGAAATGTAGGAGGAATTGGTCTAGTTGTTGTATAGTGCGGTGCCAAATACTTCCTTCTATCTGTTAAAGTCTGATAGAAAAGATCTCATTAGCATGTTCTCTGTAATATTAGAGAGAACATATGGATAATAGTGTCGGTTAATCATGTGTCCTGATTTGCCCCGTTACACTAACAAACAAAAATGATTCTCAGCTAAAGCATGGGAACAGAAGAGACACCAGAGAATCCCTTCAGTTTGAATTACAAGTTGCGTTTGTGAAAAGGGACGTGTTACAAAAAGAGTGATTCAAGAACAGGTAACTATTTCACTAAACCTTTCAGCTCTCTGAATGCAATTGAATTGCTAACTAGCATAAAGGGGGCAATCTGAAAGGAATATTAGTTCACAGCTCAAATGGCTAGATACTCCTTTGACTGACAACTAACACAAAAGACTCTTTTACGACCTTTTGTTGCTCTTTCCAGGAACTGCCATGTAATCCCAGTATGAAGGTTATTTGATTATTGGCACCAATGTAATTAAAGAAGGAAGTAACTCAATCTGTTTTCTCATGCAATTAAAAATCACTAAGAGTTAATTTCATGAACAGAAACATTTATGCTGTATTAATGATGTGTGCATCCAAACTAGTAATTATACTCCAATTGTAACGCTTAATTTAAATGATCTGGTTTTAATTCCTATATAATGGAATATCATTAAGGTAAAAAAATAAACAAGCAAAATGCCCACCTTGTTTGACAATCTATTTCTCAATATGTGAAGTAGAATTAGCATTACTCTCTAATTGCACTAATTTTGAAGATAGTTGTAGGTACATTTATTTAGTAGTAAGTCCTGCTATATCCTAGGGAGCTCATTTCCAAATAAAAGGGAATAGACTCAAACATGGCCTGAATGCTTTGTATTTCACAATGTTTCTTGCTGATCAAATGATTTTTTTATCATGCTTTAATATAATGTAATATTGAATGAATAGACCTCATCCGCCTACTGTACTCCATCCAAATTTTTTGGAGATGAGCTGTGGTGGCAGAGTGGTTAGAATGCAGTACTGCAGGCTACTTCTGTTGACTGCCGGCTGCCTGCAATTTGGCAATTCAAATCTCACCAGGCTCAAGGTTGATTCAGCCTTCCATCCTTCCAAGGTGGGTAAAATGAAGACCCAGATTGTTGGGAGCAATATGCTGACTCTGTAAACTGCTTAGAGAGGACTATAAAGGACTATAAAGCGGCATATAAGTGCTATTGGTATTGCTGTTTGAGGTGCTACAGAAAGATAAGAATCTTATCTTGTCGTTAATGTGAGTCCATGGCTGACAATGTTGTATGTTACCTAGGATTGGTCAAAACTATTAAAACTTTTGCTTGATACTGTTATAAACAAATATTGAGGCTTGTATAGCTCATGATACACACATTTGGTGAATAACATAATACATACAACACCTCTTAATAACCTCTACAAATCAATGATTGTGGGAATATTAAAGGAATCTTTAATATTCAGTGGGCAAATTATATAATGCATCCAATTACTTCAGTGGATCACAACTTTTTAAGACTTTCTCATATCAGTGTCTGTATTTCTTTCTAAAAGGAAGCAGAGAAGCCAGTAAGTTAGTTTTCCTAGATCATCATTGACTCATTTATAATATAAGATTTTCCCCCAAGAAATTTTGCAGATCTTCCAAAAATTTTCCAAAGCACCTGAAGGCCGGACATGGAATAATGGATGGAAGTTGATCAAAGAGACATTCAACCTAGAAATAAGGAGGAATTTTCTGACAGTGAGAACAATCAACCAATGGAACAGGTTGCCATCAGAAGTTGTGGGAGCTTCATCACTGGAAGCTTTCAAGAAGAGACTAAACTATCATTTGTCAGAAATGGGGAGGGGTCTCCTGCTTGGGCAGGGGGTTGGACTAAATGACCCACAAGGTCCCTTCCAACTCTGTTAATCTGCTATCCCACCAGAATTGCTTAGATATATTCTATGAATATCCAATTCTAGATTATATGGAATGACTCTAAAATATTGTCAAACTTATGAAATTCTTTTATCTTTTGTCTCACAGAAAGTTGTCAGATTTAATTTTGGCACACTTTAGTACTGACTGCATTGGAAACAACTTAAATATTATTTGAACTAATAGACAATTATGAAACAAATGATACAGAATTATATAATAGTGCATAATTATACAATTTACCAAAAGAAAGCCATTTGACATATTAAACAAGAATTAATATTTAAAAATCTATTATTTTATGTATAGATATTGATGCATTGCTAATCATTATTAGTTATTTTTATAATATGGTAATGCCTATTGATTTCTCTTGCTCCTCAAAGATCAAGATCAAATGTCTTAAGAATAGCTTTTTGTTTTGTACTGAACAATAAAATGCAACTTAAATATAATCATCTTTATAATCACTTGTTAACAAATGTTTCATGCTTAAGGAAGTCCAGCAATGTCTGAGTAAACATTGCTTATGCCAAAAGGAAATGGTATTAGAATAGAATAACAGATTTGGAAGGGACCTTGGAGGTCTTCTAGTCCAACCCCCTGATTAAGCAGGAAACTCTATACAATATTATGCATTTAATTTTATATTCAACTCGATAGGTGGCCTAAATTCTTTGTTTCTCACATCACATCATATCCTCACATCACAAGGGAATGTCTCCAATACAGTAAATTGAAATATGGGTAAAGTCAACTGCCCCTATATATAATGGACAATTATATACAATTTATGAAATCTTTTGGCATGTTCCTTCTGTATATATTGTTACAGTACAACAATTATCTGTCTGTTCCCAATGTATTTGTTTTTTTTCATTTAGTTTATGTGAGATAGACATACCTCACATGCAGTTTTCAAAAATACAATGCAAATAAGTTTTAAATTGATTTTGTTTTTGTTTTTTTCTGGTTAGATAATTTTTTGCATAAGAGTGTAGCATCTTCCAGATTTCTTAAAGCATTGTTTCCCAGAATTAAAATAATACGGACAAGTTGTTGCTCACTTCCAACAATGGCTAAATAATGCAGTGAAGATCTTACAAATCATCAGCGTGGAAATGACCCCCAATACGGGCATTCTCATTTAAGACAAAAGAACCGATCTTTTTGAATCTCGTGTTTAATTTTAATTTAGCAAAACAAATCTTGAAAGCTAAACAGGAACAAAATATAATCTCAGTTCACAGCAGACTCACATGCTTGAAGAAGTCTAAATAGCCAATAATAGATCTTAAATAGTTCAAGGTTACTAGAGTTTAGGAGATACTAGGATATGTTTCCAATAGATTTACTAGAGATACTAGGATATGTTTCCAATAGATTTCTATGAGGGGGTACTAGAGTTTATAAAGGCGCCTTAACAGACCAAAATATTTTGAAGATCTTTCCCCCCAAGAGATTCCTTTTGAATGCCTAGAAAGTTGCAGAAAGGGGCATAACTTCCACTGTACCCACAAAATCCCCTTGAGAATATACACTAAAAAGGCAGTAGCAATGTAGGAGAAAGAACTGAGTAAATAACTTGATAAACTATGTTTAGAACATCTATTTTCAGATGTTATAAACATGTCTCAGAATAGACGTTCCAAAGGCATGGAATGAGCGGATGAGCTGTCCTGCTTGTCTGTTTTGGTTTTTCTTGCATTCTGGGTGAATTGAAGCATAAAGCGAGATTTTGGATCACTTGATCTAAAGCTAGGAAGTTAATGAAAATAGGGACAAGGGGGATGGAGCTACCATGTGCAGCAACTTCATTTGGTAAAGACAGCCAGAGAAGCTTTCAAAACAGCCATACTTTAAAAATCTGTGTAGTTTGGTCCATGCTCTTCCACATCCCTCTTTCAAACACTTTGGAAAGTCCTTATTTCTAATTATGTTTCATTCTATTCACTGACCACTTCCACCCTAAACATTATATTGTACTAAGGCAGAAGACAACACTCTCTTCCTTATGTAAGAACTTCTATGGCAACAATTTTTAATGGAAAAGTAGATACAAGAACTGCAGCAATTTATTCCCAATGCTTTACAAAAAGCAGGAACAACTAGCCACCTTTAAATGTCAAAATGACAAAATGTCATTTTGAATAGAACATTATTTTTGAGATGAAAACTCATTTGAGTTGTAGATTTATACAAACTGTAGGAAACTTGTGTACAAACTGAACTTTGTGCAGATTCCTATTAAACTATTCTCAGGAACAAAACACATAAAAAGGTATAATCTAACATACTCAAGAAAAATAATCACTTGAACTTCTCCACCAGCTGCCTTGCGTTCTTCTCTTGTCCTTTGTTTGTCTTGTTAATATCATTTCCTTTCACGAAAAAAGAAAACTCACCGAGCTTTCGATTACTTAAATAAAACAGTAGGCAGTCTCAAAACATATGACTTAGCCATTCTTTCTGTTTATGTATCTTCTTCTCTTTGTTTAAACATTTTTCCTTTGGACATTCAGTACATCTTTTGGGCTTTATATTTTGATTATAGACAGCTTTTCATGGTTTCCTGCTGACTTCACATAAACTTGATTTCTTCTGTTTGACTATTGTTTTACTAGTCCAACATCATTAAAAACAACAACAACTCTGGTTTTCTCATTCTTTCTCCATAATGCTGCTAAGTTGCAGAGAATGTAATATAAAAAAGGGACAAAGTTCAGCCCATACTATTTTTTTTTCCTATTTTGAGCATGATAATAATCTCAGTGGCTTACTTTGCTCATGTCTTCATCTAGCTCTGTATTTAAATCTACTGTAAGAAAATACTCTAGAGTAATGGCTCTGTGTGAAATTAAGATGCCACACTTTAAGGTGAATGATCCTATCTCATAGAATGTAGTCCTGTGTGTATCACTGGCAAATTGCTAACCCTGCATTGGAGGAAATTCTCACTACTTAAAAGTTGATCCTTATCTGTGTGGTAAGAATTATTTCTCATGAATGAAGGCAAATATACATGTCCCAGAATAATGTTGTAAGATCCAATCTGGGTCGGTCACCAGAACCAGAGATATAGTCTTCTGAGTTTTCGGACTTGTGCTGAAACCCATCCTCAAGGAACTTCTTTCTACCGGACTGTGTGCTTTAGATCATATTTATGTGAGGCCTTCCTATTGGTTGACTAGTGTGTTGATGCCTGGCGATTGGCTGTTTTTTCCTTGTGCTGCGAAGTCCTCGCTCCCAATCAACCAATAGAAAACACCTCATAAATATATTCCAGCACATGTCTGAAAGCTCAGAAAACTAACATCTGGTCCCAGTGACTGATCCAGATTGGATCTTGCAGAATTATTTCTTCTTGCAATCTTGGGAAGCTAAAAGAAATAACTACATTTCTTTTTTTAAATACCATAAAAACACTTTGCTGTCAAGAAATATCAAGCTATTTGCTTTCCCATGTGGAAAGGGTTGTTGAGTTGATAGGCAAACCTTCAGAAACAATTAAGTAAAGTGATTGGATAAATACCACTGGGAAGATCAGTCTTGAACAAATGAATGTAAATGAATTCACTGTCCTTTCCTTTTAGCAGAGTTTCCATATAAAGGACTACAGGGGCATTTCTTTCATGACACCCAAGAATTGTTCTGGCCTCTTTAAAAATACATTACCGAGGAGGGTCTGATCTGTAACATTATTTCAAAAAAGTCTCTTGTGTGCATCTCCAGATCTCTTAAAACACACTAAAGATAAGCCAAACACATTTCAGAACACTTTTGCTATAATCTGAAACACAAAGTAATTTTCTTCTCAAAGTAAACCTTTGATGGACCTGCAGTATTTTCACAAAGTGGTAACTTGGTTATGAATAAACAGCACATAAATTGAATTGTTTAGTTTACCTTAAATCATAACAAAAATTCAAGACTTTATGATTTCAGAAATTAGTCTCTAGAAGGG
>JANHFK010007467.1:210063-226571 GCA_036250565.1 Sibynophis collaris | reverse complement strand
ACCGGTTCTCCGAACTACTCAAAATTTCCGCTACCGGTTCTCCAGAACCTGTCAGAACCTGTTGGATTTCACCCTTGCTCCAAGAAAAGTTAAGATAAATAACCAGATACAGAGGAACATACAAGACGTAGGTTTCTTGTAGAATGTATATCACACCTAGGCCCATATAATAAGAGTTAGGATAAACTACTATATTGTATACACATTCCTGTTTTCTAAAAAATAGTAATAATTCTTGATAAAAGCATGATACTCTATTTGATACTAATAGAACTCTTGATCCAGATATTGTTAGGTAATATTTCCAGTGGAAACAAAGAGAAAGTAACATTCAGTTCTTAAAAACCTGCATTTGCCCATCGGACTTGGGACAGGTACAAATATCTGATAGAGACTCGCTGCATACTTTGGAATCCTGAATATTGAAGTCTATAACAATACGAGATAAATTTTTAAAAGTTCTCGGGGGATTTGCTTCCTTTTTGTATATATTAACTCTGCGCCACAGCTTTGCTATAATCTGGTAATATTAAGTACAACTTTCCCCAAATAGTAATTAAGTGAAGCAAGATGCCATGGAATCCATTAGTTTCTTCTATATAACTTGAATGCATATCTTTAAGCAGCATTCCTTGCTCTTCAGGCAAACGTATTTGCTGCTAATATATTCTAGTCTAATTTAAACCTGGGAAACTAACCTGAAATAATAAAAGTTCAAAGGAGAGATCAACAAGGAAAAAAAAAGGTCAAAGGACCTTAAGTGATTTTAGTCTTTACTTCAAGATAAGAGAGTATGCAGAAACCAGACAGATTTTTGGTAGGTGGAATTTGCATTTCCATAGGAATGTTTGAGAATCTTTACATAACTATCTTCTTTGCAAAATAAGTCTGTACTTTGTGACACACTTGCTCTTGAGGCCTCTGGGTTCACAGATCTGCCTCAGCAATTATATAATTGAAGACTAGCTTTGGACCCTTTTCCCTTAAGCTGTTTAGGGTGAAATACATATTGGTTTTCCCTCAAAATATTCTGACAAGGATATCATAAGCAGTCGTAGGTTCCTACCAGTTCACTCTGGATCTTGCAAACTGGTAGCGGCAGCGGGAGGCTCGCCCACCTGCCTGGACATCATCAGACACTCTGCACGTGCGCAGAAGCGCCGGGTACGAGCGAAGCGCTCTCACGCACTTGCACACTCCCGTTGCGAACCGGTAGCGAAGGTAAGTGGAACCCACCCCTGATTATAAGGCACATCAATCATACTTTATATGTAACAATATAAAGTAAAACAGGATCTTACAGTTTTCTGCTCTTTAGTTTTAAAAATGTTTGTGTCTTATTTTTCTCAAGGCACAATATTTTGGAGATTCTACTGGTTGTGGGCTTTTGTGAGCTTTGGATGATAAAGTTTCAATACTATCCCTGCCACTTAATTTGATTTCAAGTTAAGATCAATGCCCTTTCAAACAAAACTAAATACAATGCTATTCATGTACTCTTGATGTATTTAATAACAAGATAATAATTGATGTATTTAATAACAAATAATGAGAGTTTTAATAACTCTTGAAATATTGCAATTGTTATAAAATCAAATACTTTAATAATTAACATTCAAAATCTGGAAAAAAAGTATCAATATTTGTGTGTATGTTGATATAAACACATGCATATGTCTGTAAATAAATGTTTAAGTTTAACTTTTACTTATACATATACAAATTGCATACAAATTCAGTTTGAATTTGAATGAAACTAGAATAGTGCTACATATGTATCCCAAAGCCCAAAGTTCTGTGTAGAATTACTTTGACAAATCTTCCCAAGCCTTAATCTGTTCTTTTGAGCTTAATATAATGTATTGCTTCTTTTTCAAACTGAAAAGAATTTATGTATTTCTTTTTATTCAATCTCATTAGTTTACAATAAAAATAGCAAAAACTATCAATAATAGATTAAAATAATACAATGTAAGTAGCATAATTTATAAGGTAGCTGGTAATTTTGACAGATAACTATTGAGGCAAATATTTTATACCCTTGTTTTATCTCTATGGGGAGATGTCCACAATGTGAATATAAAGAAGAATGTGGAGCCTTAATGTCTCTGAGCTTGGGTAATGAAATGTCTGCAAGCAAACAACCAAGTAGGCAATACCATGACAATAAAGAATGCTTTCTCACTCCTAAATTAGACTAAGATGCCATGGATTTATTTTGTCACCTACTGTGCTTCCATCACTTTACAATAATTGCAAAATTATTGTTGATATTAGATTTTGTTTCTATAACCATAAAACACTAACATAATTAACAATTCTATCAGTCAAAATTATGCAGTTACTATGATGTTATGTATATCCTCTTTATGCACGTTTGGGAAGGACTTTTAAGTTTTAATTTTCCTTTTTCTTTTCGAGATCAATAATGAAACATTTCTCAGATGAATCTCTTTATATATCAGCAAACAATTCTAATAAATGAACTTGCTGAGAAGATGCCTGAATCTATATTGGAAATGTTACTGCTGGTCAAACTTAGTGTAGAAAAGGCTCTTTAAGGCTGGATAGAGGCCCTACTCTTTTGTGTGTGTGTGTATGTGAAAATATGCCTAATTTTTCCAGAATGACAGTCTACAATTTAGATTTGGAAAAACAAAAATTTGTAGGCTGCTCAGTTTTTTTCTAATTTTGTCTTAATGGTCACAAAAACTAAATTACTTTCCAAAATGTTGAGATTTCTAGAGTTCGTGTAGTGAACTGAAGATGGCTCTGACTATGATAAAGACCATGGAATTGGTGAGTAGATCAGTTCCTTCGAACTATTATAGATAAGGAGAGGGTGGAAGGATAAGGAGAAAACAGGAGATTGCCTCAATGTGCTGTGGACAACAGGTTTCCATGGGTTTGAGCTCTGGGAAACAATGGAATTAACTACAGAAACATAGCAAACTGATAGCAGCCATAGATTTAGTGATCTATCGAGTCTGCCATTTAAATTTAAATTTTTAATTTTTTTTTTGTCAGATAATGGACATGCGTGTTTAAACTCAGTTACTGTTAGCTGACCCACTACCATTGCTGGAAGTTGGGTCCAAGCTTCCACTATTCTTTCTCTGAACTAATACTGTCTAACATTAGTTTTGAATTTTCCTGTCAGTTTGCGGTTAAGCCATGTTCTTGATTTTTGCTTAATATTGAAAGCCTTCTAGAACCTTATTCATACTCTTAATATAAAAGGTTTCAGTCATGTTCCCCACTTTCTCTTCTATTCTCCAGGCTGTACATATTTAATTCCTCCAATTTCTCCTGATATATTTTGTCTCTGAGACTTTCACCATTCTTGTTGCCATCTCTGGGTTCACTCAACCTGATTATTATTATTTTTAAGTGAGGTCTCCATTCCAAATGGGGTCTAACTACAGCTCTATATAGCAGGATTAGGACCTCCTTTTTCCCTGCTGGTGATCCTTCTAGTGATGCATACCAGAATTTTGTTTGTCTGGGATTTTGTTTGCTATCTTGTTTGCAACCACAATGGAGATCTTTAAAAGACGCAAGTCTCACTTTCTAATCACTTTCATAAATAACTCATTAACTACTTGTGAGCTATTAGAGACCTTGTGAATGACACGTTTGAAAACACCTGGTGAGTTTATCTTCATTCCTGAATGAAAGAAAACTAATTATAAGCTTAATAATTTAAAGTCTGATATAAATAGCAAAAAACTAAATAAGGTTTTGATCTTTAAAAGTTATAAATTGACTAAGAGTCCAGATAAAATTGAAATATTGAAACTTACAGTAATATTTTGGAATTAATTATAAAGTACAAGCAATTTCTTATGGAAAATACATCCTGTTTTGGTTTTTATATGACAGAACATAATTTTCTGATTTCAGGAACTGTACACTAGGTGAGATTAAGCTTTTTAGACAGAGAATTTCCTACAAGATGCTTCATCATAACAAGAAAAATAGTGAAGGAGAAAAAATAGAATCAGAAAATGGTAGCCACAATATCAACCATGTTGTTAATGATGTCTGTTTCTCTGAATAGACTATGTCCAAAAAATGTTATTGAAGAAATGTCAAATATAAAGCAAATTTATTGAATTTAGAATACAAGACTTAGGTAAGGAAAGTCACTTGGAATTTTCTAATGTAAAGTTGGACCATATGGTTGTCTACAAACAAACATTTATTACCACAAAGTTGTGGTTTTTCATTTAATAAAGTTTAAATATAGAATGCTACCTGCTATGCAAGCTACAGTAAATGGATGCTGTTCCACAAAGTGAATACTTCATAGCATAGGTTTTTTTTTAAAGTGAGTGAGAATATAAGGATTTCAAAAGTGGAAATCTGTTCCTAAAGTTTGATTTTTTAATAAAGTCTATTATCACTAATCTTCCAGAGAGCGCAAATCCACATCTGGTCCACATAACACTGTTTCACAGCTTTTTAGAAAATTCTTTCTCAAAATCAGCTAATTATGTTTTTGTCTTTTAATCTCAGTTTGGTGATCTTTGTTGTTTTAGTACTTTAGAGTGTTTATTAGCCTCATCTCATTCTGAGGTTTGAATTTTCTTGCTCCTTTATTCTTAACAATAAGCTGCCAATTTTTATTCTTCCTTTTGTATCACATCCTGACTCAACTTCTTTATTTTTTTGTGTTGTTTCTCAATTTATCTGTGACCTACTTATCTCTGTGTGTGTATGTAGTTGACTCCTGGTGATCACCTGCCTGCAGTTTTTTTGGCAGGATTTCAGAAATGGTTTATTGTTGCCTCCTTCCTAGGACTGAGTATGCATGTTTGGCCCAAGATCTCTTTGGATGGACAGAACCAGGACTCAAGTTTTATGCCACTTCATCACTACACTAAACTGGGCCTAATTATAACATGTACTCTACATTTACCTATTAAAGTCCTTAAAAGCTTTTCTCATGTTTTCTTATAATCTGGTTTTGGAAGTTCATTTACCAATTTATTTCTCCTTCCAGATTTCAAGACATTCTATGTTGCTTTGATGTTATTGTTTTCTCACAAGGTGCTAAATTCCTTTCATTTATCCAGTGGTTATTTTCTGCTTATTAATATTAAATCTAAAATAATTGGCACCATAATTTCTTCTTCCATCTTTAAAAAAAAAGAAAAAAAATTGGCAGCAAGAAGAAAAAGAATTAAGCTGGACTTTCTTAAGGCTTGCTAGCCTCTCAGCAGATACCAGAATCATTTGAGTATATCATTTACTACTATTCCCTAAATCAAGTTGTTGAATGTCCTCTTCCTTTGTCTTGGTAAGCAGCCAACAGCAAATTTCTACAATGGTGTCAGCTTTATTTCTTTTTCTTTTTAATTTGACGCAGATGCTTTCAACAAGATTTCCTATTTTGGGACATACATTTGTTCACAAGCCTATTGCTATTATACATACGGAGCCATTTTGCCTCCTTCTTCATAAGGTATATAGCTTTTGAACAAGCCGCATCTAGTGTTATCTAATCTTGATTCTCATCCCATGAGATTTCTTTTAACCAAACAATATTTGATTTCCCAGCTTAGCATCTACTTCTATCTACTTGTTACATATTCTCTGGGCAGTAGTGTATAGACACTGAAAACTAGAAAGATTGTTCTTTATAAGTCTATATAGTCAACAATATTGTACTGGATGTTAAGTACTGCTTTCTGACTAGTGCCTCCACCATTATGGTATACAGCCATTTTCTTAATGTCCAGCATTCTCCACTGAGTCGTTGCATGTCTCCGTCCACTTTAATTTAAACCTTCCATTAATGTTTGTATGACTATTGACAAGTAGAGTTTTTCTTATCTTCTGAAGGGCAGCCTACCTATCTCCTATTCTATTCCTGGACAGCTGTCAGTGTCCTTTTCTCATTGGTGTTCTTATTTTGCTTGCCTTCAGAGAAACAGATCTCAGATCATGTGCTTAGCAATCATATAGTATCTGGCCAGAAAACACATGACCAGAGAGCCTTTCCAAAATTCAATGGATCTATTCCACAATTATCAGGTCATTTGAAAAACTCATTAATTCTTAATTCTGTCCAACAATTAATACTGTTTCCCCATTGTCCTACTTCGTCCATGCCACCAGATTGTTCTATTAAACATACAAATGATGTTCAGGAGCCTCCTATGGCCTCCAATAGTTCAAAAGATAATCACAGATCTCCTGATATTTCATGGCTTATCCCTACACCTTGGTTGACATAGATCAGTTATATTAATACTTGCATACAGAAATAATTTTGGGAAAGCTCTGATTGTACATTTCTATAACAGAAAAGATTCAGGTAGGGTCATTAAGCCACTGGACTTTCTTTCTTGTCATCTTCTACAAATAAACTGACTTATTCTAGATTTCTAGAAAATTGAGGACAAATGTATATATGTGCCAGCATTTTTCTGTGTAATAGTGCAGTAGGATAAGATATGAAAGTATGCAATAGACACAAATAGCAACAGTAAAACCAATGAATGAGCATGTTGCATAGCTTTGTATGTTCACTCTTAGACTTCATCATTGAGGAAAAGCTAAAATAGCTGCGGGTAGTTTTAAGAAAAATCTTGTTTAACCATATACATATATACACATACACCAAGGCATGATTACGCAAAATGTTTGTTTAGATTCCATGATTTCTACTACGTGATTATAAATCAATTCAAGTAAAGTTAAACGAACAGATGCTCCATCCTTCTCTTCTTTTATTAGCTCAATCAACCTATCTGATATCTGAATCCATACATTTTATTGTTTTAGAAATTTAATTACGATTTATTCATTTCAACTTGTGAATTTTTGCTCTGAGGATAGAAAAAGTAATTCCGTAAAAATGCAACAAAGAAACAAATGCAACACAAAATAAAATAAATTCCTGTGTGGTATCTTCCAAAAGTTAATCGTTATCTCTGTCACAGGGAGTTATTTCAATCTTTTCTTTCCCAGTGGACTTAGTTTTCCGCAACCCACCCCCCCACACACTTTTTTTTTCCAGAAGCTAATACTGGTGCCAATTAGGCATTAGATATGTCATTAATATAGGGAAATAAACATATCGCTTGGCTTATTAATTTGCCTTTTTTTATTTAAAAAAAAGAGATTTTTCTGAAGTCCTTTTCTTAAAACAAGCAGCTTTGTAGGCAAGCTGGAAATCCACTGCTTATACTTCTTTGCATTTCAGAAAAATGTCAGGAACAATAGCAGCAGAGTGACAAAATGAGCTTACAAATCAGCCAAGACTGGAACAACAAGTTGTAGAAGACTCCCAATAGCTTTTGCCAACAGCACTCCCATAATCAAATGCGGCTACACCCATTCAATAAACTTCAAAATACAATTTCCATTCTTAAAATGTAAAGTAGTACCATATTTCCCCGAAAATAAGACCCTGTCTTATATTTTTTTGAACCCTGAAATAAGCACTTGGCCTTATTGCTATGCGCTCAAAAGCCTAATTGGGCTTATTATCAGGGGATGTCTTATTTTGGCGTAGCCTTACAACCAGAGTAAGACTCTTTCAATAAAAAGCATTAAGGAAACAACACTGAATCGTCTAGTTGAATTTTTATTGATTGCTTAGGGTTGTAAATTGTAAGTCACTAATTATTAAATAGCTAAAGCTAAATAGGGGAGATCCATCCATTTGGATGGATCTTACAAGTAGAAAAGAAGACTTAGTATAGATTTCAAGCTGATGGACCTATTCAGTGTTATATTTTAGAAGGTTTTAGAAGGAGGTTTTATAGGTTTTAGAAGGAAACAGAGGAAAGAATGAAGTAGTTAAAACCATCTAAGATATTCTTGAACAGTCTCCATGGTGGGTATACCATTGGTATACCTTTCAGCTTGATCTGTCCTTAGAAAAGTATTAATACAACTAAGTGATTCATGATTCTTATCATTTATATGCACTTTATTTAAAGTGTATAGTCCCTCCTATTGCACTTAGGTTGAAGGTATGTATCATCACAATATTCATGAGCTTTCTAAAAATATACAGATTTGATCCTGGAACTACCCAGAATGCTTTGGGATGACTTAGCATTCTGCCTAGAATGTTTGTTCTGCTTCTGGAAAATGTCTTTGATACCAGTGGTATCCTTCCGGATTGCTTGCTTCAGATGGGGGTTGATATACCACATAATCATTTTATTTGGCTAGATATGAATGATAGATTGGTATACTAATCACAATCTACAATGAGCCACAAGTTGAGACTTTTTGGAGAACGCTACCACATCTAATATTATTTTAATTCCTGGAAATATGAATTTTCTTGCCATGTACCTACAGAGCAGTGACGGTCTAGAATAACTTTCCACCACTTTCCCTACTTAGCTCCATGCTATCATTTTTTTAAAAAAAAGAATGGAGTATGTTCTGCAGAAGGAAAGTTATGTCATCAAGCGGCCATACATAATATTCCTGTACTGTGGGGAGAAACTTGGTTGCTCCAAGATGGCAGGCTAGAGCAACTTACTGGAAGGCTGAGGTTTGCAATGGAATACAAAGGTGTGTGTGTGCCAATCACAAATATGAGCAAAGCTGAAATTTTTATTTTTACACACAGAATTTCAGAGGAGGCTTTAGAACTATGTTAAATTAATTGTAAGATTTCTACCACAGTTTTATGAGGGGGTTTGGTTTTTTTGCTCCCAAATGCAAGGCCATTATTTTTCAGAAATAGTAGTTTGAGTGTGTTCCAAAAACCACATAAATGAGCTTGGGAATGCTTGCACCCCAGGTATAGTTTACTAATCCCTATCTTAAGACAGAACCAGCTCTATAGGCATGCACACATAAATAAAAATTCATGAACACTGCCACTGACTAAGCTATAAAATTACAAAGCTAACAATATCTTTGTGTGCAAGGATGTGTAAAAAGCTTTTCAGTAAATAATTTAGACAATGGGTATCTAACCTGCTGCTGTAGATATTGCTAAACTACAAGTCCCAAGATCCAATGTTTCTGGCTAAAGTTCTCAAGAGTTATTTTAGTACTACATCAGGTGGAACTGCATATTGTGCACCCATCTTTCAGCTCCTGAAAATTCTTGCTTACACTAGTCTGTTATTGGAAAATGAAACCTATACAGGTAGCTCTTGACTTACAATCAATTATTTAGTGACATTTGAAGTTACAACGGCATTGAAAAATGTGACAAATGGTCATCACACTTATGACCTGTTACCGCATCCCCAAGGTCATGTGATCCAAATTGGGGGTGCTTGGCAACTGGCATGTGTTTGAAATAGTTGCAGTATCCTGAGGTCATGTGATCATCATTTAAAACCATCATTTAAATCAGACTATGTGATTCACCCATGAACTGCAGGGATTAACTTAAAACCATAGCAAAAAAGTCCGTAAATCAGGTGTGATTCACTTAACAACCACCTTGCTTAACAAGGGAGATTCTGATCCCAATTGTGGTCTAAGTCAAGGACTCCCTGTAGCTGAATATAGCAATAGGAATAGCACTTAGACTTATATACCACTTCACAGTGCTTTACAGCCCTCTCTAAGCGGTTTACAGAGTCAGTATATTGCCCCCAAGAATCTGGCTCCTCATTTTACCCACTTTGGAAGGATAGAAGGCTGAGTCAACCTTGAGCCAGTATCTAACTGCCGAACTGCAGACATATGGCAGTCAGTAGAAGTAGCCTGCAGTACTGCATTCTAACCACTGCGCCACAACAGCTCTGTATATACCTCAAATGAAATATTCCGCTAAGCACCAGGCCTATTTTTTTAAATCTGTAATTAGCTGCTTGGACATATTGCAAATATGTGCAATAAACATATTTATTTACAAAGGTTGTAAGTCATGAAGGAAAAGAAGACGAAGGACTAGGTCCTCACCTAACACAGCAGTCGGCACAAGTGGATCATTGGGCACTGCGGGAAAACAAAGCTTATGAAAAAAATTCATTGCCTCCAACTGTTGTTTTTTTTTTTTTTAAGAAAAAAGGAATCACAGACTTTTTGGAACATACAGCAAAGCCTATTCATCTTATTCATGAAACAGGACATACAAAACCACTTTATAGAAAACAATGTTTGCTTTTTTACAGAATAAACAGTGCAATAAATGTATACAACTGTCCAAACGGGTTGGATTTAGTCATAATCTAAGCATTTTCTTCCTGAAAGCTAAGGAGAAAAGACTTAGATAGTTTTACCAGAGCGGCTGCCAAAGGATAATTCAACTTTAGGAAGCAATTACTGCTCTCAGAATTCCTTGGGTTCAGCAAGGAGGACAAGGCAGAGTTTTAAGCTTCCAAATGTCTAACTTTCTTAGTAGGGCAAAGTTTTGGCATGACTGGAGTAAGGCTGTCGGCTGGCCAACATTCCTGAGGGAATTGGCAGGCAACGAAAAAAAATCAATCTGGCCTCTTGAGCCCTGCAACTGGTCCTATGCAACGTGAGAGGATTTCATTGCTCATTCCAACCATTATTGGAGATGAGGAGCATAGCTCTTAGTTGATGGAGGTGGCTTTCCATTCTCAGATTTGGCCTGTATTTTTCAACAACCATCTTCACATTGTTCAAATTTCTCAGTTATCTCTTGAACTGGCTTGTTGTTGTTTTTTTCAAGGGAACATGGCCTGTGTAGAAAATAGGGTGGGAAAACTAACTAAAATTACAGCCAAACCTTCAGGCTTACAGAAGTTCAGGGAAGAAAATTTTCCTATATACCATTTCCTCCTTGTATACCTATGCATTGCATCCAGTAATATATTGTTTGTAAGAGTCCTTAATACGCTTTTTGGCAATATATTTATGTTTCTTCAGCTTCGCATCCTACTCCTATTATAGTAGTTTGTGTTCTGAAGTTATTGGCAGCAATACTGTTGTGTAACTAGAATAAACAATACCTTTTAATGGAACTCATACACTGACATACACAGTTACTAATTAGATGAGTAATTAGTATCTAAATATAAATACAATATCCCAAATGGTTGAAATAAAAAGTAATTTGAGTATCAAATTGTGTATATGTACACACATATGCATACAATCATAATGGTTTAGTGAGAGAATAATGATGAAAAAACATCTGATTATGTGAAAATCTGTTTTTCTCAGGCATGATGTTACCGATTTTGAAATTCTATTTGCAAAACACAAGGTGCTTTTTTATATATATATAATATATGCTGTTTTGCAGTGTACGTTTTGAAGAGCTACAATTCTTTCCATACGAAGAGAACAATTGTATGAATTCATATATTGCATGTTCAATGTTGAAGGGAAAAAAAGTCAACATCTATCATTTTCTGTGGATTAATACTGGGGAAAATATGATGTAATACTAGAGTTTTTAATGAAAGAATAGAAAGTAATCCTTGCCTGCTGTTTCTGAAGCAATTTACATGCTACAAAACTACAACAGTAATACACTAGGAAGTCACTTAAAATATTATCTTGAAAAGGAAATTTCTGTGGGAATTTATACATGCATCAGTCTTCTGAAGTACTGCCAGTGGTGAAATCCTGCTGGTTCTGTCCGTCTCGTGCGTGCTGGTAGCAGCGGTGGCACGTGGTTCGGTGAACCGGTAGTGGCGGCAGTGTGAGGCTCGTCCCGGCACTACCATCGTTACTTCCTAGTTTTTAACCCTCTGTGCATGTGCAAAGCCTTCTGCGCATGCGCAGAGAGTCAAAAATTGGGTGTGACAATAGCGCGTGTGCTTGCTTTGCTCGAGCGGAGCGCGTATTTCTAAATCCGTAGGGAAAGTAAGTAGATTTCACCCCTGAGTACTGCTTGTTAAGAGTATGTTCCTCATCTTTGGACCCAGCACTTATCCAGCAAAGAATTGACAAGGTATTAAATTGATTTAATTTATTAAATTTCTATACCGCCCCTTTCCTGGAGAGGACTCGGGGCGGTTCACAGTCATATTAAATACAAATTTTTGTAATACAAAAATTAAAATGCATAATTAAAATACAATTAAATTTAGACTGTTACCCCACTAAGATCAGCTAAAAACCCTTAAAAACCCTAAAAAACCCAAGCGAGGTGGTATCGAGGTATAACTTTAAGCTAGGCCGGCCTTTCTAAACAGATAGGTCTTTACCGCCCGGCGGAAAAGACGTAGGTCAGATAATGTTCGTATTTCGGGGGGTAGGTCATTCCAGAGGGTGGGCGCCACCACAGAGAAGGCCCTTCCCCTCGGAGCCGCCCGCCGGCACTGTATTAAATTGTGGTTTTGGAACAACTTTCTACTGCTTTTGTTAGAGAATAGCTCTATTCTTATTCCTTGTTATAAAATTGTATTTTATAAACAGGTATTCTAAATTTCTCCGTATTTGATTCTTTTTTTGGTCTGTCTGGAAGAAAGACAAATGTTTCATAACTACTGTCTCATTCCCTTGCATAAAATACATTTTTATGGTACCAAATAAACAATGTACAGCAGATATAAACAGAAGTAAGACACTAACTTCAGTGACAATGGGACTATAATACTTACATCTGGGGTTGAAGTTATGAGAATCCATAAAGGTGACTGAAAGTGGATCTTCTGCATGGATTGTGCTTTGATCAGCATAACTTCGATCCATGGCGTTCACCATATGGGTCATTTCTTGTCTAGTGTTTCCCATGGCATCCTTGCGTTTCTTAGCCAGTTTACTGCCCAACCGAAATCAAGAAAAGAAAAGCTTTAAAAAGTAATCACACTTTTATTATCTAATCGTAACAGTTATTCAGTGGTGAATGAATCTATTAAGACGACTTTAGAGCAGGTTTAGAGTTTACGGTAGCCATATACTTGACTTTTGGGGGGGGAAAGCTACACTTGCAATTTAAGACATTTAGGGAATCAGTATGGATACAGAGATATTAATTCAATTCTAGAGGGACTCACTTTTTAGCAGGCAAGTTCAGGATTTTAACTCTACACAATTCATCTTTTTACAATACCAGAATATGGCAATAATAGAAATGTTATATGCATTTGCTTCTTACGACACTGTTAAAGCTACTTTGCACTGTTTATAGCAAATGCACATTATTTCAATATTCATAATTATTCAGATTAGAACTTCTGCCATTGTTTTATTTTTTTGTCAGCATATCTTCATTTACATCCTTTTTTTTTTTAATGGTAAATTATTATGGTAGAAATAAAAATCTGAAAAAAAATCCTTAATAGGTAACACCTTATAATTACATTCTCCATTCCGTCTATATACATGGTTTGATCCTTCCCAGCATACACATTCTTGGTAAATAAAAATCAACAAAATGAGGAATATGATTTTATATTTACTTAAACTACCAATTATTTTCATTTATTTTTTTTCCTGCTATATGGCGAATGGGAAAGGGAACAACATTTCTCTTTCAATAGCTGCACATTTTATAGGCTTCACCTCTTCTACATCATGTTCAATGTTATCCAATGCTCTTTTTAACATCTGTATGAAAATGCTGAGACAGGTTATACTAAGTTTGGGACTTAGTGCTACGAATATGCTTATATAAACTACTGATTCTCTTTTATTTCCATCTAAATCCAAGGAAGGCACTCAGTTTTAAAACTAATTTCTGATGTTGACAATACATGGGAAGAAGTCAAACAAATAAAGGCTTAATCCAGAAAAATCAAGGATCAAGATAATCTTGGTCAAGAGAGGCATTGAATTTTTATAGGATGAATTTATATTCTTCCTCAATATATGTTTAGCACTTTGTATTCTCAGGGCTAGTCTTGAAACTGGAATCCCAAATTTAGGCCACACTAGGAATAAACCAAGAAGGCTAGCTGGACTTAGTTTTGGAACTGTCAGATCTGACTTTGATGACATATAGTAAATAACTATTCACATATTATTTCATTACTATAGATATATAATTTTATCTGTTTGGTTTTTTTTTGGTTAAATGCCGTGGCTGCTATTCTTATTTTGTATATCTACCTCTACCTCCGGTTATCTGTCTGTCTGTCTGTCTATTTATCTATCTATTTATCTATTATCTATCCATCCATCCTGTTTCTCATGTATAAATTCAGTGTCAGTCACACAGTTTGGCAATCTCACAAGAACTGGATTATCTATGGAATTGATATTCACCTATGAGCACATATTATTATGTTCAACAGCAGCAACTAATTGTGTCTCTATGAGCAATTGCTACAGGCATTATCCATTGCATACTCTAAAATCCACAAGGCAGAGTGATAGCATTAAGTAGTCAACACTGTCCAAGTTAATGCCTACTCTTAACTATATAAATAAAATGTTCCTGTTATTGTTTATCACAACACTTACTAAGTGAGGCTAAAGATGCCTCACAAACAGAGTTGTTCAGCATTTATCTTGCCATGACATTATATAATAAAAAGAAAGGCAGATGAGTTTGATTTTCTCCTTAAAATAGATGTCACTGAATGCAACTTAATGCCATTAAGACCTACTTAGGAAATCTCTTTTATCATTCCTATGGTCAGGGAAAATCCAGTCAAAGGTAACATAAAGACCTGTAATTTGACAATTATAAAAAAAAATACTACAGTATTGGGAAAGTACTTTAAATGCTTTGTCACATTAACCTAGATTGCTTCATATTTGAGTCACTTATTAAGACATAAAGATATTTATCCATTTTTGGCTTTTTGCATATGGCATATTAAAGAAATGTTTGTTTTCATAGCTGCTGGGAAGGGAAGATGGGCAGAAGCTCAATAGCAAAATACAACTTTTTTTCCTCAGAAAAAGGTAAATAAAAAAAAAGATTGAACACTAAATCCTATACTTCTTCATTTGACCTCCCAGCACACGATAGATCTCCCTCTCTTAGAGAGAAAACTGATGAAGCTCAAAAAACAAATAATTTGGCCAAAGTACCTATCTAAGAACATAAGACTAGCCAAGGTCACCTCAATCTAGCATTTTGTTTCTCACAAATGATGATCAAATGCTGCAGGTGCTACCAAGAATCTGCTCCCTTAAAGTAAAAAAAAATAATCAGTTTAATCAAAGGTAAAATGGCAACGTTAAGAAAAGCTCTCTCATGTTACATGTGCATGTAAACACATACAAATAAAGCATAAACAGAGGATGCTTTCCACCACCCCGTACCAAGAAGAAACAGAGAATGAAGCTGGGAGGACTGTATGTTGAAAAAGAACCAAATTAGCCTGTAAACCAGACATTTTTATGAGAATAGTTGTTTTTCAAGAGGCAATTGGAATTTCTGGGTTTTCTCTGAAGATGTTTCACTTCTCATCCAAAAAGCTTCTTGAGAGCTGAAGAAGCTTCTTGGATGAGAAGCGAAATGTAATTGAAGAAAAACCAGAAAGTCCAGTTCCCTTTTGAAAAAGTACCTTTGGGACAACCATGATCTGGATGACTGAGAATCTCCATAGACATCTACTGGAATGGAAGGGAACTGATAAATAAAAATAAAACATAGAGGTGATAGGGGAAAAAATGAAAATGAACGAAGTATCGTACTAATGAGCTTTTTAGGAGGAAAAAAAAAACACTCCCTTCCCCCCAATGGTAGGTGTCCTACCAGATTTGAAAACATGGAAGATGAACTAATGAGTGCCATGCTGATGGTGAGAATAGATTTTAATTGTTCCATACAGAAGAGGTAGGGAAAATACTTGTTTTTCCTCTACGTAGTGGTCCCATTACAAAAAGGAACCTTTGTACAGGTAGTCCTCGACTTACAACGGCTCATTTAAGTGACTGCCAAATTAGCTTGACAATCATAACGTAATAATTTCAATGATTGACTTAACAACTATGGCAAGGAAAGTTTTAAAAAATGGGGCAAAATTCACTTAATAATTGTCTCGCTTAGCAACATAAATTTTGGGCTCAATTGTGGTTTATAATTCAAGGACTATCTGTACAGTTAAATTCTGGTAGGCTTGAAGATACATTAGTAAAATGCAACGTCTTGTGGCCATATGGATATCACCATGGAGAGATTCTTTTTTGGCAAATTACTGAAGTGCTTTCTAATTTTTTCTTCTTCTAGGACGTTCATTTCATTTTCTAGTCTAGTTTACAGTCCTTGGATTTCCTGGTAATTGCTCATCGAAACATTAGCAAGATCCAACTTTAAACTATTTATTCTATGGCTAAATCTCTATAGTTCTTGAATGGGTGGTGAAACTGATGGTGATTGTTACAAGTTTCAGCTACTGTCTTCTTGTGTACATATAATCTACATGGCAGAAAATCAGAAAGTTTCTACATGCTTGTATGTTTACAGGTTCTGAATAAGCTTGTTTTTATTGTTTTAACACAAGCTTTGTGACACTTTGCCCTAATAATGGTTACAGATTATATTTAAAGCTGTACCTATCAAGGTCTTTTTACAAGTGTAAAAATGAAATGTCATGAATTGAAATACAGGCAATTTATTGCTATTTTTAAATCTTGCACTTTGTTCAAGGCATTTATTATTCTGGGGAAGAAGAAGAAGAAGAAGAAGAAGAGGAAGA
>JANHFK010007467.1:150771-162325 GCA_036250565.1 Sibynophis collaris | reverse complement strand
GCTTAGCACATTGTAAGCCGCCCTGAGTCTTCGGAGAAGGGCGGCCTATAAATCAAATAAAAATAAAAATAAATAAATAAAGTAAGCATTAATAATTACCAGCCATGGTACGGTATTTGAAAAGAGGTCCTCATGTGGCATTTTTTCCATTTGATTTTAAATTTGAACGTTCATTCCAGAATATTAAGACATTACTGATCGCAATTAAGATAGGGACAATGTTAAGCCAATTTGTAGACATAAAAATAAAATCCTATGTTATGGAATTAACATTCTATCTACAAGAAGTAAATAACACGGAACCATAGAAACAACAGTTTTCACGAGCTAAAGAAATAATCAGCGAGATTCGATCCAAAACAAAAATGTGGAGAAAGATTGAGTCATATTCCTGTGCACTAGGAAGTTATAAAAGCTACCTTATATTCAATGCTTGTAAGATATAATCTTGAATATTGTGCCCAGTTTGTGGCACCAGAACTAAGACTTTCAGGAAGAAAATTAGGCAAGAGGCTTCTTTTGTCAAAATTCTCTTGACTGTTTCCAAAACTGGAAGTCATACAAGAAGTGATTCGAGAACACTCTTCTCTGATCAGTTTATTGCAAGAAATAAGAACAACATTAAGAAAGAATTCCAGTAATTGCCTATTGTTGTTGCTGTGGGGCCTCTTTTTCTTACCTGTATAGTACAATAAGTTTGATGCTTTTAGGGTGTACATGGGAATTACATGTATAATGTATCCTCGTGGTCAGGGGTGGGTTCTACTCACCTTTGCTCCCGGCTCGCAATGGGAGCGTGCTCGCATGCTCACTTCACTCACATGCGGCACTTCTGTGCATGCGCAGACCGTCCGTGATGACATCTGGTCAGGTGGGTGGAGCTTCCTGCCACCGTTACTACCGGTTCTAAGAACCAGACAGAACCGGTAGGAACCCACTACTGCTCATGATACAGAACTATATGTTACTTACAGTTCTTGTGTTGTGTATTGCTATACAAGTGCTAAATTGCACTCTTTGTTCAGTAACTTCATGACATATGTACCATCATTTTGACATTGTGGCTTATCCTGAAATGTGTTAACTTGAGGCTTCCCACTCTAAAATAAATGAAAAGATTTCCACCTACCTTCTGTTAATTGTAATGGACTAGACTTATTTAAGAATGTCTGCGTCTGGCCTTGAGAAATAGATTTTAGTCTAAAAAAGAGAAGGAAAGGAATATGCCAGGATTCTCCAGAAATATGTAGGAATATCTGGAAGAAGAGTTTTGTGCAAGACAAGAAGGACCATTGTCTAATTATATGTTGGCAAAAAAATTGTGAACAGCAAGGGCAATTTGGAGAAGGAACCAATTATATGAAAGAAGGGGCCTTCTCATTAATTCGCTTAAGCTGCACATTCATGTATTGAGAAGTTTTTAATTTAGTTTTCTGGATCAAAGTCCTAAATCAAACACCCCTTTTTAAAGCATAATGTATAAATTCAGCCTGCACAGCATGTTTTAAATGGATAATTTTTTATTTTATTTTTTTTACTTATGCTATTAATAAATTTTAAGAAAGTTACACCAGAACAAAGACATGAAAAACATAGTAAAGTAAAAATACCTATTAAGAAAGCATGAGTAAAATATTATGGAAAAACCTTAGTGATCTATGCTCCCCTGCCCTTCCGTTTGTTCCTCAACTAACTTACCACAATCTAAATATTCATATTGTACACCAAATGTTGAACATTGAAGTTTATTGCTAGTGTCTGTTGAAGTCATTTCATCTATTATTTTTGATTGACCTCATAATTCCCCCCCTAAAAACCATCTTCCAAATGTCTAATTTGCCTTGCTATATGATGTGTAGTATATAAAGAGCCAATCCTGTTTACATTTGGTTAGACTTCTGTTGTGGATATACTGTATAATGTCAGTTTTACCATTGCTTCATACTCTCCAGTTTTGATCTCCCAATCTTGTATCATCAGCAAAAATTCTTTTTTCTATGTTATGCCAAATTCGTTCTTACAGCTGTCAGCAGGTATCTTAGCAAATTGCATATTTTTCATTTGTCTATTCTGGAATTATAGCTCAGAAAAATATTTGTGGTTTCACTTCAAATTTTACTTTAAAAATGCTATCAATATTTTGATATATTTCTTTTGACTATTTTTGAGAGGTTTTTTAACATGATTACCACATATGATAAAATATCTCTCCTTGGTTGTAGCATTTCCAACATTTATTTTATATGATTTGTTTAACATGGAAATTATTGAAGGAGTTACATACCATCTGTAAAACATTTTCTACCAATTTTCCCTTAAATTGTAGCTTGAAGTAACAATTGTAATAAATTATGGAAAGATATAAAGCAAGGTCTTGAAAGATGGAAAAACTAAAACTTTCTTGGCTAGACTGACTTACAACACTAAAACTGAATATACTACCAAAGATGAACTTTGGATTCCAAACTTTATCAATTACAGGTTCACAAATCACCTTGCAGGATTAGCAAAGAATAATCAGTACAGGTAGTCCTTGGCTTGTGGCCACAATTTAGCCCAACATTTCTGCTCCTATGTGAAATGTTTGTTAAGTGAGTTTTGCCTCATTTTATGACCATTCTTGCTACAGTTGTTAAGTGAATCACTGCAAATGCTGTTAGTAACACAGTTATTAAGTAAATCCGGCTTCTCCATTGACTTTGCTTGTTGGAAGGTCTCAAAAGGTAAGGTGACCAACTGTCCTCCTTTAGGGAGGATAGTCCTTCTTTTGTAAGTTATGTCCTCTTTCGACAAGTGTCCTCCTGCATGTCCTCCTTTTCGATATTTGAAGACTAATATGTAAATCTCCGTATTTGATCGATGCCGATCCAATCTGTTGCATGTGATGTGATGTATCTGTATTTGACATGACGATTCGTCAGGGCTCGGTACAGTGCGGCGAGACGAGATTATGAGACGCATGCGCTCCGCACAGAAGAATTGTTTTGGGAGAGTGTGCCGCGCGCAAGTGGCTTTGTTTACACTGAATAAAATGTTTCTTTTATTTACAATATTTTTTTCTTCAATTTATTTGTGTCCTCCTCCTCATTGTAAAAAAGTTGGTCGCCATAGCTTTATATCTTTGGCTACTATGTTTTTGCAGGGCAGCGGGGGATTCCCATTTTGACACCCCAGTCCCACTCACTTCTTCACCCCATTGCTTCCCAAAACTGCCCTTATTTTTAGAGTAAGACACCCTCAAACATTAAGCAATGTGACCGTAAAAAAATATTTCATGGTGGGAGGGGGCTTCCCATTTTGACACCTCACTTCCCATCCATCACAGCCCTACTCATCGCCACCACTCTCTGAGAGCCTGTTGGCCTGCCCACCCGGCTCTCCATCCAGCACCTGCAGTGAGTTGTCCCTGCAGTGAATTTGCAGTATTGAGATGTCCCGCAAAGAGATGGTGGCAGCGAGCTGGCAGCAATGGGTCAGCAGCAGAGAAGGATTCCCCCTGCTGGCTGTGTTGAGCTAGCGGTGTCGAGTTGTCATAGAAACTCTCTGAAATGTGCTGCCTCCTTTCTGGGAAGCTATGTGCTACTGACAACATCATTCCCGGCCCCACACTTCTCCTTCAGCTGCACACTTCAGCTCTCACCCAGGGGGAGTAGCACCCCAACTGTGAATTTATTGTCTTTCTATTCCACCCAGAGTTGCAATTTTTTTTAACTGTGCAGCTACTCAAATCCATAAAGAAAGTAAATAAATGTCTTGGGAATATATCTTCTGAGATTTAATCAGGAAGGAACTTCTTATTTGGCTTTAGCAAGCGACTTTCTTTACTCCGAATGTGTGGGTGCTGCCAATCTGACAATTTCTTCATGGTCATTACACAATCATCCCAAACAGGCTGAAATTTTCTTGTCTCCTCCTATAATTGCTTGCTTAGCCAAATATTCTACAGTGGGGTAAAGGGCAATAAACAACAACAGGCTCTTAAATAAGAACTATTTTCTAACCAAAGGAATTAGAAGGTGTTTTTGTTGGGCTAAACGATGATTGATTACTACTTGATTAGCATGATCAATTTCTAATCTGGCCTCAGATTCTATTCATTAAACAGCACTTGCTGAAAAGTTTTTTTTAACAAGGCAGGTATAGAATATAGGGTGCTAGTAAGGACACAAAAATGGGATATATTCCTAATATAAAAGGATACAGGGATATTAATACTACTATCTGTTAATTGTAGCATTAATATTAACATTAATTAATATTAATTAATACCAATATCCTAGTATTAATAAAGAAAAGCATATTTTAAAAGTTAAAATTATAGAAGGCATAAAAGTATGCATAGTAGAGTCAGGTATATATTTTGATGAAAGTTATCCTGCTACCAAGAACAAATGATTCCCATATAATTAACATATTTCTCGATACTATTTGCACACTTGCTTAACTGTCAAAAAACACTTGCCAAACATACCTGGGGCAGGCATTTCTGCTAAATGTGTCATTGTATTGCTAAGTTCTTGCAATCATCCATGCAAATAAACCAGGGGTGGGTTTCAACCGGTGTTACCACCGGTTCACTTTGCGCATGTGCTTTGTGCGCGCTTTGAGCGTGCATGCATGCTTTGCTCGTTCGCACGCCAAACTTGTGCTCCACGCAAGCGCATTGCCTCTCAAAACAGCTGAGGCACGGCAATCTGCTCTTGCTAAAAATAACCGAATATAGGTCAGTATAATGCAGGGGCGGGCGAGAGGGCCCAGTTGACAGTCAAGGAGAACCGGTTAGCTCTCAGCTCACCATCGCCGCTACTGCCAGGCTAGAACTGGGGCGAACCGGTAGCAACCCACCACTGAAATAAACAGTTTGAGTATGTTTGAGAATCACTTAGGTCACAAGTGATAGAAAAAGTCCCTTTTAATATTATTTAAATTATAGCTTTGCTAAAGTATGGAGACTGCACACACTTTGACCCAGCTGGGGGTTCAATTGAGAGAGGAGGGCAGAATAAATCAGATAATACCTCCATGAGAAAAACTTAATCTTAGGATAGGAAGGGCCCTTTGAGTTCTTTGAGGTTCATATTTTCTTTGAAAATTACAGTAGTAAAGAAGGCATATGCTTTTTTTTTTTGTCCTACTCATTAGTAATTGGAGAATTTTTTTACGCCTGGAAGTAGTTATCAAGAAAATGATGACCTATGCAAAGATAAATAAATACAGTTCATATGCTCCTCACATGTTGCTAATTTTGTAATCAGTATCCTCTCCTAGATTTTTCAGTTAAAACTTCAAGACATTCAGGTTTATCTTATTTTAATCAGCATTCCATGTTTTGAATACTTAAGCAATAGCAATAGCACTTATATATCACTTCATAGTACTTACAGCCCTCTTGCTGATCTCCTTCAGGTCTTTTTTTTTCTATGGGAACACCATTTGTTTCTCTTTGCTACAATTCAAAGGAACCTTGAATTTCAAGGCATATATTTTGGCCCAAGTGGTAGATTTCTTTTGATCAATAACTGCACTGCAATATACCTAGTAAATTAGGTATATGCAGAGTTTAGATCATTTGTTACAAATTCAGCCACTAAGGCTGCACATTCAGGGCTTTGGGATTGTGTATCAAATCAAAGGATTGGGAATGATCATCGTGCAGTGAAAATGAAAGTAGATTCCAGCAGTTAACTAAAAACTGGTTATCGTACAAATTAACATTTGAGATCCATTTCTACACCCAATCACATCTTTGGTTTCATTGCCTTGCTGATGTACTTAGGAACATAGTTGCACTGCATTAACAAAAAGCTGTAACTTGAAAAAATTCCATTACAGGTAGTCCTTGACTTACTGACAATTGAGCCCCAAATTTCTGTTGCTAAGCAAGACAGATGTTCATTGAGGTTTGCCCCCTTTTAGCAATAGCACTTAGACTTATATACTGCTTTACAGTGCTTTACAGCCCCCTCTAAGTGGTTTTACAGAGTCAGCCTATTGCCCCCAACAATCTGGGTCCTCATTTTACCCACCTTCGGAAGGATGGAAGGCTGAGTCAACCTTGAGCCTAGTGAGATTCGATCTGCCAAATTGCAGGCAGCTGGCAATCAGCAGAAGTAGCCTGCAGTACTGCACTCTAACCACTACGCTACCTCAGCTCATAAGTTTTACAAACTTTCTTGCCACAGTTGTTAAGTGAATCACTATAGTTGTTAAGTTAGTAACATAGTTGTAGAGTGAATCTGGTTTCCCCATTGACTTTGCTTGTCAGAAGGTTGCAAAAAGAGATCACACATGAACATAGTGATGGTACAAACAATCTTAAGTATGAAAAATAGTCATAAGCTTAAACCAGTAGAGCCAGGGGTGTCAAACTAGCGGCCCATGGGCCGGATGCATCACCTGCAGGCCCCGCCCACCCAGCTCTGTGAATGGCAAAAACATCGTGAAACGTCATGCGGTAAGTTTGACACCCATGCAGTAGAGGATGAACTGTGAACCAGAGCCTGATTCCATTTTAGCTCTACAAGGGCTTCTTCCTTCACTAGCAGGCAACTAGGCAAGAGAGAGAAGAACTTACATGTAGTCTCAGTTTAGCAATTGCTTTATTTAGGGGCCATTTGTACTCACAACAGTGATGAAAAAATAACTTTACAACTACTCCTTGCATTTACAACCTTCGCAGGTTTGTAAAGCAAAAGAAAACTGAAGTAAGATTGTAAGCAGACTCACAATTTCACTTAGCAACCGCTTTGCTTAATGACCAACTTGCTGGTCCCAACTGTGGTCACTAAATGAGAACTACCTGTAAAGAGAAGGAAGTATTGGACAGAAAGGAAAGAAGGGGAAATCTCGTCACTGAAAAAGAGAAAAAAGGAGCCACTGTTTACCTCAGCCTTCTGTTCTCATCACTGCATTCAGGGCAACCAAATGCAGTACTGTATTTGTATTAACCCAATTAAATTTCTTCATTATTTTCTATGCCTTAGAAATCTTTTAGCATTATTAGTACCATGGTTTGCCAATATTCCCCAGGTGCTAACTGAGTATTTTTGCCATTTTCAATTGGAAGTAATAAAAGTGGATTAAGCATCATGGCTCTTGACCAGCTCCTTACTTCTCCAATAAATGTTCTTAATTTATCCAATTAATAAGTCTTAAGAGGCCTTTGCCCTTTCTTCCAAATCATGCTAATGCTGAATGTGATAAACCAGCTGTCACCCCTGCCTGTTGCTGGCTAGTCGTGGCTCTGTATACATCTGTATGCAGATTCAGGAGAGAGTGTTGGAAGAGACAAAACAGCCAAACAAATTCTGATAGCTTTCTGCTTTGCTGATAAGGAGCTAGAAAGAGAAAACCGTTTAGCTATTCATAGAACATCACGTTAATAGTCAAAGGAGCAGATATGGAGCTGGCATCAAGGGAGGAAACCTTAAAACTTCCAAATGACACCTTAAGCTTGGAGAGAATTCTAAGACGAAAAACATCAGTAACAGTAGAGCTGGTTGGAAGCTGTGCTATCATGGTTAAAACAAACAGGGAAATTCTACCAGCTATTGATCATAGATTGTATATAGTAGGCTGCTACCTAAAGTAAGATTGGCTGTAAAATCTAAAATGGACTGAATAATTGACACTAAGCAGGACTTATTTATTTGAATTTATTATAGCTGTCCAATTCCAAAGAACTCTGGGTGGTTATAAAAAAAAAACACCCCAAAAAGAACCCATAAAAAGAGAAAACATAAAACCACACAGACAGCCCAGATTAAAATGATGTTATAAATACACAAATCAAACCAAACAGGAGCCTCAGAAATGCGATAGAACATTAATACATCAGCTCCAGGCCTGGGACCAAAGCCAGGTTTTTAGAGCTGGGGTGATAGATATGCTTGTAGACGTAAAACAAAATCCTGAACCAAGAACATCAAACTACCAAGGCCCCTGAACTCAAGTAAACCTCCTTAATGGCTTATTCAGGCCCTTGCAGATGTTGGCTCATTAGTTACGTTAAATCAGTATTTGTATTTTTAAGTTGGAACTGGGAAATAACTAACCACAAAAATTGACTTGTGCCAACTTCTGGTTTATTAATTGTATACCTTGATTATAAGCAGAAAATCTAACCCATATTATCAAAAATAAGATGATTGGCATATAATATCATTACTGATCATCATTTATTACACAACTATAGAAAGGTTCTTTACACCACTCTTAAGTGGGCAAAACCTTGAGTTCTGTCTCCAGTGAAATTCAACTACATTTGGCTCAAGAAGACTGTGTGGTCTCTACAGTAGAGGTAGTCCTCAACTCACAACTTTGGTTTACAAGAGTTTGTTTAGTGACCATTCAAAGTTACATTGGCACTGAAAAATGTAATTTATGATTGTTTATCACAGTTATAGATGAACCATGGGGGTTCATAGTGGTTAGAATGAAGCACTGCAGGCTACCTCTGCTGACTGCCGGCTGACTGCAATTTGGCAGTTTGACTCTCACCAGGCTCAAGGTTAACTCAGCCTTCCATCCTCCCAAGGTCAATAAAATGAGGACCCAGATTGTTGGAGGCAATATGCTGACTCTGTAAACCTCTTAGAGAGGGCTGTAAAGCACTGTGAACCGGTATTTAAATCTAAGTGCTATTGCCATTACAATTTGTGCAGCATCCCCTTGGGCATGTGATCAAAATGCATATGCTTGGCAACTGGTTTAAATTTATGACAGTTGCTGTGTCTCCAGGTCATCTGATCACCTTTTGTAACCTTTGTGCAAGTGAATTCAGTAGGAAAGCCAGATTCACTTAACAACCAGGTTACTAACTTATCGACTGCAGTGATTCACTTAACAACTGTGGCAAGAAAGGTTGTAAAATGGGGTAAAATTCATTTAACCAATGTCTCACTTAACAACATAAATGTTGGACTCAACTGTGATTGTAAGCTGAGGACTACCTCTAGTTTTACATTGGATCATGGGGAATTTTCCTCTTCAACACTCAGAAGTATCTGATAGCACAACTTTTGAAAGAACAGTGCTAAAGGAAAAAAGCATTGCTGTAGTCAAATTATAAAATAATGACTCTTCAATAGATGATATAGAGAACTGAGGCAGCATTGTCACAGAGGGTGAACGAACAACCAGTTCCAGATCTCAGAATTTGACTATGGTGAAGGTGATGGGAAATAGGAAAGTCAAATGTTTGCTTGCCAGAGAATAACTATCCAGTGACTTATCATCTCTTCACTTAGCAACAGAAATTTCAGGCTCACCAGTCAATAAGTCAAGGACTACCTATAATGGAATTTTTCAAAGTACAGCTTTTTATTAATGCAGTGCAAACTTTGGGATTGTGTATAAAATCAAAGGAGTGGAAATCATCATTGTGCAGTGAGAATGAAACTAGATTCCAGCAGTCAACGCAAAACTGGTTATCATACAAATTAACATTTGAGATCCATCTCCACACCCAATCACATCTATTGCCTTGTTGATGTACTTCAGAACTTACTCAAGTATGACCTTCATTAAACTTAGAGCAATAAATAGCAATAGAATGAAGAAATGGGGACAGCTGGGGGTGCACATATATTGAACACAGATTTAAGGCACACCTCATATTGTTACTTTGAATGCTTTTGAGAATGCAGGTGTAGAAGTGGGGAATGCTTGTTTTTGGTTCTTTTACTTTTAGGTCAGTGTTTCTCAGGTTTGGCAACTTTAAGACACATGAACTTCAAATCCCAAAATTCCCCAGTCAGCATTGGCTACACCAGGATATCTGCTGGGAGGCAGGAAAATGGCCAGAAAACAATGCAAACAAACCATAAAGCTAGTGAAAAATGAAACTTGACTACTCTGAAAGAGGCTTGGCTTATGTCCAAACTGCTTATTTCTGCCTTTATAAAACTGAATAAAAGAGAAAGATCTGCAAATTATGTGGTCTTGTTTTGTCTCCATCAGATCTGGAACTGGCTGTTTGTTCATCCTCTGTGACAATGCTGCCTCAGTTCTCTATCTCGTCTATTGAAGAGTCATTATTTTATAATTTGACTACAGCAAATTATTCACAGAAGTATGCCAGATGAAAGTATGAGACTGTCAGAAGAGCATCTGAAAACCCAGTGTGCAAATATATGGAGTTCCACATTTGTATTACAAAATTGGTAGGTCTATAAATCAGAGGTTTTTAAGTAGCTGGAGTTGGCAATGCTCAGTCTGCAGATCCTTTACGTATTTCCCCATATTTCTCCATTTCTTTACATAGATATGGGGAAAAGAATTTGCAGCTGGCTCATATTCTCCCTTTTGACATTCAAATATTTTGCTAGTGAAAATTAAAAGGATGGAAAACAGCACAACAGTCCAGGGCAGATACACCTTTGTTTACTATAAACTGTGAGGCATAAATAATAGATACGGATAGGTAAATGTAAAGTAGCCTCCAGCCACAAAATACATTAAGAGAAAAGAAATTGGAAGAATACAGACACATAACTTTAAAGACATTTTGATGCTGTACCCAGGAGATTAAGTGAGAGCTAGTAAAGTATATGGTTAAGCCGCTGGATTAGGCGCACAGAGAGCCATTTCTGGCCTTCCCTTAGGCACAGAAGCCAACTGTGTATCTTTGGGCCAGTCACTCTCTCTCAGCCTTAATCACTGTCAGACTCTGTGACAAGCCGGCTGAAAAACAAAGCCCTTCATTGCATCATGCCTTGATAGTTTTACTGTGACAACTAGGTGAGCACAATGTGAAATAAGTGGACCCTATATAAGCAGGATAAATACTATGAACAACCCAGGAGACGAATTGTCAGATGCATTCATGTTTATGTAAAAAAAAAAACAAGAGTTCACAAACAAGTATGTCCCTTGTCAAACTTCTCAGGTATCAACAATCCAAGGACTTGATCCATGTCTGCCATTCATCTCGTGTACAAAATGAATGGTTCATAGTTTTTGAAGCAACTGTTTCTGTCTTGCTTTGCTTAGTTTCTTCTTGCTTTTAATTTTTTTTAATCGATCTTTGCTCATGGATGTTTCGGAAAGGACACATTTAATTGCATTTTATTCATGCAATGAGTTCAAGTCCTCGATCATCCCTCACTCACACAGACACAAATGTCCCTCTATAACCAAGGAAAGACTACAGTTTAGTTTCATTTCTGAATAATGTTTTGCTTGCTCTGCCTGAGAAAGTCACTGAAAGTCAATCATACATATAGAAAAACAGGGGAATCAGTTAGAATGAGGGCAATGATCATTATTTCCCATTGCTACTGATTACTTGTTTTGATCAATTTGGGATCTGGGAAATGATTACCATCAGGGGTGAAATCCAGCAGTTTCTGACAGGTTCTGGAGAATCAGTAGTGGAAATTTTGAGTAGTTCAGAGAACAGGCAAATACAACCTCTGGCTGGCCCCAGAGTGGGGTGGGAATGGGGATTTTGCAGTATCCTTCCCCCTGGAGAGGGGTGGGAAAGGAGATTTTGCAGTATCCGTCCCCTGCCACACCCACCAAGCCACGCCACACTCACCAAGCCACGCCCACA
>JANHFK010007467.1:137650-148481 GCA_036250565.1 Sibynophis collaris | reverse complement strand
CTCTGTGGGAGCGCACCGGTCGGTGGGAGGGATTTGATGGCAGGATGCGATCCCGCAGATATACAGGTCCTGAGCCACAACGAGACCAATACCTAGCCTCTTAAGTGAAGAAGTCATTACATGAAAAAAAATCACACGACCATGCCTGTGGGTACAATTTTACTTCAACTTTCCGTTGCCTTACAGCTCCTCAAAAGATATTTTAAATGTTTTATATTTTTTCTTCTTCCTGATAATGATTTTTTAATATTTTTATAATGATTATTTTTCAGTACCTGTAGTTTTGTTTGTTGTATGCTGCCCAGAGTTGCTTTTTAGTGAGATGAATGGCTATATAAATATGGTAAACAAGCAAATATCACTCCAAACAGCCAGGTGAGCCAATCTTTGAGGAAGGTTTCTGGAACCCGACTCGGAAAGAAGCTGAGTAAAAGGGCTAATCTTACAGTCCTTCTCCCCACTCTTTGGAATGCTCACCCTTGTGCTGGGAAAATTAGCAAGAAGAGAAGTGGATGTCCATATTTACATTCATTGGAGAGAAAGAGACTAAGCAGACACACAATAGGGAATACACACGGAAAGGAATGCACTAGCATCAGCTGTTTGTCTAGCCCGTTTGCAGCTGCCAGTTAGGAAAAAGGAAGCCTGTAGCATGAAACTGATTATGGTCTGGTTCATTACAGGTAACAGTACAAGCTGGCTAGAGAGTTCTAATTAAGGTCAGAGAGTTGAGCTCGTTCACTTGTAGTTAGCATTTTTTAAGGATGCATGTCAGCTCAGGAAGAGATAGCTTGTTTAGGTAATCTCTCCACAGTGCAAGGGGGAGGAAAAAAACAACAACCCCAGGTCAGGCACAGGACAGTGTGTAGTAACTGGCTGTAATGATGAGCAAGTGATTGAGAGGAAAAGAGAGATGGACACTGAAGGGCATAAATCAGGGGTGGTTCTACTTACCTTGGTTACCGGTTTGCAATGAGAGCTTCTGCACAGAAGCTTCTGTGCATGCTCAGAGTAGCAGTGACATCTGGGCGGGTGGGTTGATCTCCCACTGCCATTGCTACGGTTCTAAGAATCAGACAGAACCAATAGGAACCCACTGCTGTCATAAATGCATCATTCTTGCATTTTTGCATTACTTTTTCATCTCCATTTAACTGCAAATGGTACCTGACCGAGGCAGTCACTAAACAAGGACTACATGTGCATTTTTACTAGTCCTTGTAAAATGCAACAAGGTGCCCGCAATCTTATCATTCCAATAACGTTGGCCATAGTCCTAGAAATAAAATGTGTTATAGGCAGTCATTTATTTGTAATACTTTTCTTTCCCTTTTTAGTCTAATTCAGTGGAACACCATTTGAACTCACAAGGTTTTCCTTCCTAGACAGGCTAATATATAGTATCCAGGAAAAGGTTTTAATAAATATAAAGTAGGTAGCTGAATCTGATAAAACTGTTCTTTGTGTAGAGTAGATTATGGCACCGCTCTGAGTCCGTTGGTCAGAATTAGAGAATAGCTGCCCCATTTGAGGTACTCAGAATTTCTGATTTCAAGCATCTCTGGGTACAGTATAGATAAAGATATATTGAATTTTCTTTTTTTCTTTCTTTTTTTCTTTTACTCCACAGGGTTGTGACAAAAAGATGTACACATTCCTGAGAGGAACTAAGCAGCTGCAGGTGCTTCGATTTCTAGGAATCTCCATAGGGGTTACCCAAATCTTGGCTATGATCCTTACAATTACTTTGGTGTGGGCTCTGTATTATGACCGCCAGGATCCACGCACAGACCAAATGCTGTCTTTGAAGAAGGATGCCACTCAACACCTGTCATGTCATTCTGTGGAGTTATTAAAACCCAGCCTGACAAGGATCCTTGAGCATACCACAATGGCAAACAGCTTTAACACACACTTTGAAATGGAGGAACTATAGCGCAATCTGCCAGTCCGTGATTTCTACAATTTGAATACAGCCATCATTTTGGATCCTGGACACTACATTTTAAGCTGTCTTGGAAAAGAGGGCATGGATTCTCTTGAGGACCCATTGTTTTTCTTTTCTCATAAAACTTGTTATAGTTGTAATGCTAAAAATAATTGTTTTACAGAATAAGGACAATTCTTCATTTTTCCCAAGATGGTATGCACCATGTGGAAAGTAGATCACTAGTTTAATAATATTGAGTGAAAAAAATAGGCAGGAATAATATTATGGGTCTTACCTATTTAAAGTTTTCACTTCAACAATTCTGTTAAGATTGAGGATGGAAGCGTTCAGTGTTGAAAGCCCCACAGGTGATAGACGGCTGTAGACAATCACTGTTCAACAGTTACATATAATTTAAGTGATTTTTCCATTTCATTTTCAAGGACCGGAAACTGGCAAGCCACAATTATTGAACATGTTGCATTCAGATCTGCTTCCTTGCAGTTGTTAATCACAGCTGAGAAAACCCTGAACTTGGACCTTTCAGAATCTTAAAAAAACCCCCAAAACTTCTGAAAATATGACAATCTTATCAGTTTAATCCACACATGGAATTGCATGTGAGAAAAATAATTCACAGTAGCACTGTGGTCATGGATGTGCTGATGGGAATGCCCTTTGATACCGCAGATGTATGATTTGCATTTGGAATGTAGCTATCAGTGAAATCCAGGCGTGAAATCCAGTTACTGTACTTAACCATACATCACTTCCCAACATTTGCGTATAAACTTTGGATCTTCCCTCTTTTGTTTGTGCATTACAACACATCAATGGATTTTTTTTTTTTTATATCATAGTCTCATATCCTGCAAGCTGGCAAATAATTGGCGTGTCCCACAATAAAGGCACAAAGAACAACTTAAGGAGAACCCATGGCAACTGTTATTACTAAATAATGGTGGTAATTGCCACTAAAAGATCAGGGATAGATATGTATATAATAAAGGGTGTGTATGTGTAATAGAATTGCTATCGATATGGAAATTTGGATTTTTGTAAAGAGGATAATCTTATTTTAGCATCATTTTGTTTAGTTTAAGGAAATATGTGAATCATTTAATTTTTAATGACTTATTAATTTTCAAATTAAATTATGTGGACTGAAGAAAAATACATATTAATACTTAAGTCTATTTGTTATATGTGATAGGTCACATTGTGGGTTGTGCGTGTGTGTGTGTGTGTGTGTGTGTGTTTGTTTGTGTGTGAATGTTCACCTTAAGATAATTCTATTCATGTTTATTTGCTGAAACTTAAGTTAAAGAGGCAATCTATATTGTCTCCAAAGAAAAGCTTCTTGTAAAAATATTCCAACTTTCCCCCTACCCTACTTATTTTTCAGTAAGAAATTTGGAGGATGATTTACCCAGTTAACCACTGAAATCTATGAGAATAAGCTTACTTAACTTTGCCTAGACTTTCTACTTAGTGGTGTGGAAATATATTTTCATGTATGATTTGGCTCATTTGAATACCACGGAAGTATCTCTTTTGTAGGAATTTTTCTATGGCTCACTTACCAGCTGCATATTTTCATCAGAATTTGCATATTTGATGGGGTGAGGGGGAGACTAGTAGATGTCTAGCAGTATATAATTTGTATGGATATTCCTTTGTACTATTTCAGTTTTGTAATCAGATCAGACATAATGCTGCTTAGAGAAACCATGATTTGTTACAGTATAACCAGACAACAGCTATATCTATCTTCCTCTTACCCTTCTTCTCTACTAAACATAGCTTAAAAGATAACATAGTTTGTTGAGTTTTTCACAGTCTCCAAGAAAGAAGCTGAAATTTAAATACAGTCTACAAATTAGAATTGTAAATGACAGTTTCAACTTTAATTTGCAAATCAAGATTCTAGAGAGTACGCAAAAAAACATTTTCCACTTTAATTATCATGGGAAATTGTAACTTAATAAAACTGTGATTTAATAAACCCGGAGGTTTCCTTACAAGCTGAGCATGTAAAGAGGCAGAAGGGGAAAATGAAGAACCAGAGATTGATCTTATGACAGTACTTATATCTGCACTTTTGATTTTGTAAATACACATCATGGATTAGCTGATCAATAGGCTAAACAACAGGTTATTTTGAAAAAAACTGTTTTTTCCCCCCTTCTACTTAGAGAATAGGCATGGGAGCCAATCCAAATTGGGATTCTGATGTAGGAGAGAAAAAGAGATTAAACTATTTGCTCATGCAATATTTTGATTTGAACAACTTGAGCTCAAAAAGAGGTTTCAATAGATAACTTTAATAAATTACCTTTTGGCAATTAAAATGGAAAGAATGAGAAGCCAATCACAGCAGAAATCAAAGCCTCCTCCTATAAAGAGAGATCCTGATTCCAATTAGGTTCCTTGTACAAAGGCCATATAAATCTGCTAATTTAATTTTAAAGGAATATCTAAGTTTGTCCTTATTTATGCAATTAATTCTAGCATCTTTATAAATTGCAAGAAAAAAAAGTTGCTACTATTTTTCCTGTTGAATACTGGGGTGGCTTAAATTCCCATGAGGCAACTTATTTATTGAATTCTAAAAAGTGTATCTTACTGTATTTTATATGCACCATAGAATTAAAATTTTCAACTAGTTGTATTACTGTTCTGTATTTTATAAGCAGGCAGTTGAAATTATTGTGTCTCCTGAGAGATACAGTCTGGGTGTCTAAATTAGATATCCCCCCATTGTTCTTTGCAAGCTGAAAATAGAAAAGGACTGGGCTGAAGCAAATGTTTGGAAACTAGTGCTTAAGTGATTGACCATGTGCTTTATCTCTCAAGCATGATGCATTGAACTTGTGAAGTTCTTTTATTCTTACACAATTCCCATCAGTAGCAGCAAAGGATGAAAGTGCTAGGGATAGATGGAAGCTTGTACTCCTGTGATTTTAAAATAGTCACAGCTTGCCCTGGACTTCATTTTGGGCAAGGAAAACAAAGCCTAATGTGATCAGCAGTAAAGCATATACTGTCATATATTTTATATTGTGCTGTTCATTCATTGATTCATTGAAAGAATTGTCCTCTAATTTCCATTTGACTTTTAATGGGATTTAGCTGTTAGGGGTTTTTTTTCTTCTAACCAGGGATTTATTATTTGAATTTTTGAATTTTATTCAATTTGTATACCGCCCTTCTCCCTTGCAGGACTCAGGAAGGTTTATAGTCAATTAAAAACACATCAATACAAAAATTAAAACATAAATTAAAAAAACAATTAAACTGTGACTGTTATCCCATTTAAAACCCTATTCTAAAATCCCAATTTCCCAAATTATCTAAAAGAGCCCAAGCGAGGAGGTTCGTGAGAGATATTTACGAGAGGCCAGCCGCTTTGAACAGATGGGTTTTCAATGCCCGGCGGACGAGGCGCAATGTTTTAAATATTTTTTAAAAGAAGATAAAGTAAAAGAAAGCAGTGAGAAAAGAATAGAGAAATGAAAAAGGGAAATTGGGGGGGGGGGAGAAAATATAGACAGAATGCAAAGACCTGACTTCTGATCTTCTTTATGACAGTTATAAATAAGTTCAAATGTTATCCTCTCTCTCTAAGATTATATCATAACTCCTTTCTTTCCAATATACCCTTTCTAATCGTCAAACCCATAAAAGCCACATATTTTTTTTCAATTTTTGGCAAAAAATCATTTTTAGTCTTTACCTAAGTTTTTCAAAGGAATTTCTTGTGAATCTTCCACATGTGAAAGATTTCATCACTTTATATTGCATTGTGTTTCAGACTTGGGGTAGTACCAAACATCTTCCATTCTAGTTTTTCCTTGGGATGACTGAAAGGAAAACTCCTTGGTAGGAAGAGCAAGAACTGTCCAGCTGGATAAACTAAAAACTAAGAGGAAGTTTAGTCTGATGGGTGACATAATTCTTTTACTGAAATATCCATGTTTTGCCAGTGAAGTTTGAAATGATCACTATTTCTAGTATCTTTGCAACCAGTCCTTGCATTTACATCTTTGCAGGATCCCATGGGCATGTGGATGCCATTGAGACACCTAGCAACTGGTGCACATTTACAATATTACAGTGTCCCACAGTCATGTGATCACTATTTGCATGCTTCCCAACCAGCTTGCAACTAGCTGAGCTAATGGAGAACACAGAAGTAAAATTATAAGTCACAGTCATATGATATTTCACTCAGGAACCACAGTGATTCACTTAATGACCAAAGGAGAAGTAATATTATAAGTCTGTTGCTATCATATGATTTTCCATTTAGCAACTGTGGCACTTAGTGAGAGAGTTGCTGGTTCCAATTGTGGTCACAAAGTGAGGACTACCTGTATCTGTTTTGCCACCATGCTTTGTCCTCCCTTAGGAGCCACGATGTGCAGGTAGGCCTCAACTTACTATCACAACTGAGCTCAAAATTTCTGTTGCTAAGCAAAACAGTTATTGAGTGTTGCCCCACGTTATGACCTTTTTTGCCACAATTGTTAAGTGAATCTTGCAGTAGTTAAGTTAGTAACACAAATGTTAAGCGAATCTGGCTTCCCAATTGATTTTGCTTGTCAGAAAGTCTCAAAAAGTGATCACATGACCCCGCCGGGACACTGCAACCATCATAAATATGAACCATTTGCCAAACATTTGACATTAGATCAGATGACTATGGGGATGCTGCAACAGTTATAAATGTGAAAAGTGGTCATAAGTCACTTTTTCAGTGCCGTTATAACTTCAAACAGTCACTTAAACAAATGGTTGTAAGTCAAGGACTACCTATACATTAAAGCCTCAGTTTAAGAGATCATTTGGGGAGAAGAGGTTTCATGATATCCACATTAATTTATGTCATTGACATGGTTTACTTTATATTCATTATTACATAAATAATATTTACATTGCATTAGCTCAAATTTTTATTTATTTACTAGAAGTGTACTTATTTACTAGATGTTTTATCTTACCTTTAGTTTTGGTTAATTCAAGGTGGTGTACAATACACCTGCCTTCTATTTTCAACAGAACAACCTGTGAAGTGGTTTGGACTCAGAGAGTGAGTGGCTCAAATCACTAGTCAACTTTCTTGCCTAAGGGAGGACTGGAAATTATACATAATCTATAAATAGATGCATATTTTTTGCAATTACCGTATTTTTCGGACTTTAAGACATACTCCGCCCCCCCTCCAAAGTGCATGGAAATGTCTGTGCATCTTATAGAGCGAGTGTTGCTGAAGCCTCGCCCACCCTTTGACCTCTACCTCCCAGCAATTTGCCTCCTTGCAGCAAACAGCCTGGTCAGCTTCAGCACAGCCTGATTTAGCACAAGCAGCTGATCGGTGGTTGGATCTGCCTCCCAGAATACCACCGATCAGCTGTTCCAGGTGGTGGGGATCGCCGCTGCCTCTCCCAGATGCCTGAAATGGGCTGAAGACAGGACTCGCAGCGGCCAAAAATGGGGCGCACAGAGGTGCCAATGGGTGGCAGCGATCCCTGCAACCTGGAACAGCTGATTAATGGTATTCTGGGAGGCAGATCCAACTGCCAATCAGCTGTTCATGCTGAAGGGTGGGGGCCGGTGAGTGGACGGTGCTTTGGCAACATTCACTTTATAAGACGCACAGACATTTCCACCCACTTTTTTGGGGGAAGGGGGAAATGCATCTTATGGTCCAAAAAATGGTACATACAGTAAATATTGTCTTCAAATGACATTTTTAAAAATTCGTAAGGTATTTGAAATTTGGAAAACTAGAGGTGGGAGAGCCACACATCACAGTAACCAACCATACTAAGGAATAAAGCTGAACATACCATCTTCATCCGTCTGAATAATGGTCTCCTCACTCTCTTTCCGTCCTTCGGGGTTTGTCAAAATCATTTTGAGGCTCACGTTTGTGTAAGGAGGCAGGTGATTCACAACATGCTGTGGTGCTTTGGGATCCATGTCCAAGCAGTCAGCCTTGCTTTCATTATGGCCACGGAAGTAATGGTAGCAGATGGTAACATTGAAGGTATGGCAGCGAGTGATGTTGTAACCTAGGGATTCCCAATCCACAGCAATACGACGTGCCTGGATTTCGGCAATTTTTAAAGTCTTGGGTGTTCTCATGGGCTCTAAAATACACAATAAAACATCATCACATTAACAACACACAAAATATTAGGCCAGAGAATGTATGCATAAAATGAAATCTCAAATATTTTTGTTTGTTTATAGAAGTTATCTCATTTATCTCTACCTATCTCGTACAATCATTCTAGGAGGCTCACAACAATCCATAGAACATCATTAAATTTAGTTTTCTTTCCAGGCACCAGAGCAAACATTCTTACAGTTCAATCTCCCCAACCTAGCCCAATGTTTGGGGAAAGAGCTAGCGCTCCAGAAAGCTAAAAGTGTAGAGATACCTCTGATTTCTAGTGGGAGGCTGTTTCAAAGAACTGGAGTGGCCACCAACAAGGTGAACCTCCAAGGTGCCATTTAAGGAAGGGGACCTGGAGTGCATCCACCAGGGGTAGTATTCACTTACCTTCACTACTGACATGCAAATGTGAGGACCTTCCGTGCATGCACAGAGCATCAAAAACAGGACATGATTACATCTGGGAGGGTAGGTGGAGCCTCCTGCTGTCACTACCGGTTCACCTGATCCGGATAGAACCAGCTGAATACCACCACTGGCACCCACATTATCTAACCTAGAGATATGGGCAGATAACCTTAGGAAGGGTCAAATAACCTGGCTCTGTGCAACATAGGGCTTTAAAGCACCTTGAAAAGCAACTGAAAGCCAGTGCAGCTCATACAGCAGTGGTATTCCTTCGATGATCCATGAGACACCCAAAACTTTTTATGTTGCTGTATTCTAAACCAATTGCAGTTTCTGGACAGTCTTCAGGGGCAGTGCATGCAGAATGCATTGCTGTAATCCAAACAGGAAGTGACTAAAAGAATGGATGACTGTAAGCAAGGCCTGCCAGTCCAGCAATGGGGTGCGGTTGGTGTGCCGTCTGTTCACAGTCCCCAAATCCTGGAAGGAAGACAATGGAGACTGACACCATTGTCGCTAAGCCATATGGCCAGTAACGTGATAGACACACGATTTCGTTCCACACCTGCGGCCACTATTCACCAAAGTGCTCGAGTCTTCTGCAACCCCTGAGGCCCTCAACACCAGGATGAGATGGCGAGGAGGGCGA
The DNA here is from genome assembly GCA_036250565.1 of Sibynophis collaris. NCBI lineage: Eukaryota > Metazoa > Chordata > Lepidosauria > Squamata > Sibynophiidae > Sibynophis > Sibynophis collaris. Next base: position 139,310 of record JANHFK010007467.1, on the reverse strand, counting down.
TAAACATAATGAATACAGTATTTATCAAATCTACTATAATAGATGGTAGTGCTTTTTTTTATTCGAGCACACAATAAATAATTTCCATGGACCATTTTATTTTGCGGTTCTTCTATTACATACTGAAATCTGATCTGCATGCCTCTTACTGGTAGGTGGGGGTCTACACAAGATGGCCATTGTGCAAACTTAAAATTTCCCTCGCCACAAAAGTTTCATTCTTTTCCTGTCCCTTCTGTATGAGTTCTTCATAACATCCACAAGTGTTAAAAATGAAATGTTTAATTAGCAGACATTTTTGACTAATTAAGAATATTTGAGAAGACTGACCAAGTGCCACCAAAGACTGCCACCAGCTGTTGGAATGCTTCTTTTTTTATTTTGTGATTTCCTCGGGCACACATTAAAATTTGAGCAAATTGGATAATACATCATCCTGGTGAAGAGACAACGTGCTCCTAACTGTGATTTATCATGCCACCCAGCTATGCTGTTTACTAATTACACTAATTGCTCTACTAAGCTAGCAGTAACCAAAATGATACAGATATTAATTAAAATTTATGACTTGGGTACCCTTGCTATTCAGCCACAGCAAAAAGCTGAAAAACTAAAATGGAAAATCACTTTGAAATAGCTAACATCAGACCCCTTCCTTGATTTCCCAAATAAACTAACAAGATATCTAAACTGGTAAAATATGCACTATCGCCCAAGCTTGACCAATTGTATGTACATAGATCTCAATTTTGTTGGAAAACATCAGAGTTACTTGTTTTACTGCATGGGTAGCCATCAATCTTTCATCATCTCCCCTGTGTGTTTATCCCCCATGCAAGACTAACTTTATAGTCTGACTTAATTAAAATGACTGCAAAATGAGAGTCATGACCATGAGTATACATGCAGGAGCCACATTTAAAAGTCTATACTCCACTACATTTATTTACATTAGTAAAATTATGATTTCTTGGCACTAATCTCAGATTCAGGATGACAGATTCAGACATCATTTGAATATTCATTGTGTATGAGTCCTTGAAAATACACAAACACACACGCGTATATTCATTCACATATTTTCACAGGCTTTTAAAATACTAATTAAACAAATTAAAAATCTCAACTAAGCAAACAGCAAGTCAAGTGGGGGCTTTGTTAAATCTGTTCAAGCATACAAACTAATGCAAGCCTCTATTTCTTGATTCAATAGAGAGATTGCTGGATGAATGTATTTTTCACAATTCAAAAGTTACTATACTCTATTTGGATTTTTTTTTTCCTGCTCTCAATTATCAGCTTCCATTGTGGGTAATTTTTTCCCATCTGTGCTAGTTTTTACTTTTCTGGTTAAAAGACAGTATAATAAATGAGAACGGTGATGAACACCTCAGCAATAAATAATCTTGTTTTCATCAATTCCTTCAAACTGAAAGATTCGAATTCAACAAATAATAGATTTGAACAAAAGTTAGAAGGATCTTAGCTCAGAGTCATAACATGTTCTTCACATCGTTCCTGTTCAGCGATCTTTTGAGTTGAATTAATGATGATTTGGGCAATCACTGATTTACTTTATGAAGAGATCTATCTATCTATCTATCTATCTATCTATCTATCTATCTATCTATCTATCTATCTATCTATCTATCTATCTATC
>JANHFK010007467.1:109630-137550 GCA_036250565.1 Sibynophis collaris | reverse complement strand
GTGATTTTGGGCCAAGCACACTCTCACACTCAAATCTACCTAACAGGACCATCATTGTGGGGAAATATCAGAAGAGAAAGTTTTATGTATGCCACTCTGAACTTCTGTAGGAAAGGTAACAGAGAAATCTAACAAATAAAAAATCCTACACTTCTGTCTGGTTGTGTTTAAATTTGAGAATGCATGGCATTCATTTAATAGATAAAAAGATGCCACCAAACTACTTGATTGGTGTTTTCATAGGCTTATGCATGAGTATTTTTCATCTAGTCATACTGTAGTAACACAACAGCAACAAAATGCTTCCTAGAGAAATGCTTGGTAGATCCAGTTACAAGAGTGAACTTGGCTTATTATTCTTCACTCGTTGCTTGTGGCAATATGATTTCATGATGCTGAAATCGTGAATCTTCAACCTGATTTCATGTCAAGCAAAATTCAATTGCAGTCTCGGAGGGAGCATCAGCCAAGTGGGTTTGCCAATGAACTTGGTTGTCAAGGCTGTGAGGTTCTCTCAATTTTTTTACCTATAGTTGCTTGAGCTATAAATGTTAGGCACAAACTGATGTGTGACATAAGGAGCAAGAAAAGCAAGGTATGGAAGCCACCCTAAGTTGTATTGTAGCTGAACACCCACAGTATTTTCTGAATTGGATATAAAGTATATCATGGCTCAAGGATGTTGGCTACATTACAAGTTCGTATCCCAAATTGTGAAGAGCAATGAGGCAGAAAGTGCTAATGAATTTATATTCATTATCAACCAGTGACAGTGTCCAGCTAAGGTTTAATCCAGGGCTATTCTTAGCAAAATGAGCAAAAAGGCTTCCAAATACCGCAGAATTGAATTACTACATTGGGATACCATTGAAATAATATAGTTGACCATCCAAAGATAATAAATACAGAGAACGCTGTAAGATCTTTCAGTCCTAAAAAAGCTAAAATTATCTAAGCACTTAGAGTGAAGTGACATAGGTTCCCAGATTAGGCCCTGGTTTTGCTTTGTGGACATATTTCAGCAGGTCACTGCTTTCCAAGAATTTTTCTCTTGTGTAGTCGATCAGATCCTATATGTGCTTTTTTAAAACGATAATTACACAACAATTGTTTAGAAACCAATGACTGGCACGGTACACCATTCTAAAACAGTTGTCCAAATAAATTCCTAGTAAGAAAGCAGTGTCAATAAATTGTCTATGTATGTTTCTGTGTGTGGTGCCAACTTCTTCATATACTTGGTATACAACTTAACAAGTGTTCTTCCATGTTTGAGAGAATGATCAGTCTTACATTTTATAACTTTTGTGTTCTTTTATATTTTGCGTAAAGAATGGAAGAACAGTTCTAATGGCATGCAATCTGTAACTATTTTTTAAAAAAAATCTTTCAAGTGCAGAGTAATTCAGACCACTGTGTCAGGACTTGTTAAGATATGTCAGTTATTAATAAGGTGACCAACTTTTTTACAATGGGAAGGAGGAGTAAATTGAAGAAAAATAAATTGAAGAAAAACAAATAAATTGAAGAAAAAAATATCGTAAATAAAAGAAACATTTTATTCATTGCAACAACAACAACAATAACAATAATAATCCTTCTTTGATATGAGGAGTGGAAATTCCTTATTCAACTTATCGTTGAAATGGCATTTCCTTTTTTTTAATTTTTCCATCCCTAAATGAAATTTAAAATAAAATATAGAGCTACATGAACAATGCAAGCACATTTATTATGAATAAATAAAATTATTAAAACTGAAACAATAACATAAGCGAATAAACTTGTAAATAAAATTACACATATTTGGAAATTATTAAATAGATAATGAATTAATAAAAAGTGAATTATTGTGCTCCCCTGTGTATGATTGAATATTCACTGAGAAAGAAGTGAGTCTAATGCATGTGTGTGTGTCGTGTCGTGTTTCGGTAAGAAATAAACAAAGCAACTTGCGTGCAGCGCATTCTCTCAAAACAATTCTCCTGTGTGGAATGCATGTGTCTCCTAATTGCATCTCGTCGCGCTGTACTGAGCCTTGATGAATTCTCATGTCAAATACAAATACGTCACATCACATGCAACGGATTGGATCGGCATCGATCGAATATGGATATTTACAGATTAGTCTTCGAATATCGAAAAGGAGGACAAGTAGGAGGACACTTTTCGAGAGAGGACAGAACTTACAAAAGAAGGACTGTCCTCCCTAAAGGAGGATGATTGGTCACCTTAATAAAGCACCTTCTACTTCTGGAAAATGGGGGAGAAAAGGACCGACAAATCAGTTTTGTATTGATCAATTCATCATCAGCAAAGACTAACCATTTCCTGATAATTGAAGTCAGCCCTATTTCTTTCTAGCAGTGGCAAAACTCTGCCTGCTGTCCCACTGCTGCTGAAAACGATGCTTTGATGTGCAATTTTGTTTTCTACTCTGAAGAACATCCATAACAGGGTCCTGAGAGATCAGATCCAATTGCTTTAAACTGGGGCACTGCAAAACCTCTAGCCACAAAGCCTCAATGGACAGTAATCTAATAACTGTTTCTTGAGAAGAGGTGGCTATTTTGTTTAGTAAATCTGGAAAAACTTAATTGTATCTCATTAAGAATAATTTCATCTGAAAGAGGAGGAGAATGAACCGATCCCAGATATTATTCTTTAGGGCTTCTCTGCCCTATAGACCACTGGCTGAGCCTTCTCACAATTTAATTCCAACTAAGAAGCAAGCTAAATTTTCCAAAGTTATCAGGGCATTGTTTTTATTATTATCATCTTTTCAGGGCTTACTTTTTCATATACTCCCCAATCAAAAATTCTAATTAAATTCAAGGAAACATACTTTGCTAACATATTATCTTCTGGGCAGAGATGCTTAACTCATTGCTATGTTTTTCAAACTTCCTATACCCTGAGACATTAATGTTTGAAAGCCTAGAGCACTAGCTAATTATTCAGTAGTTTATTGCATCTCTTCTGCATGTCAAAATTCTTCTTCCCCAAGGGCACATCCAGTTGATTATAGGTTTAGCAACAACCTTAGATGCACCAAACTCCAAAATTAAAGATAAGTTTATTTTAAAATGCCAGCATCTCTAAGGATTTTGGGGCTATCCAATATGATTCAGTGTAGCATACGAAAGCACCTGCTGATTGTAAGACAGTCACATCATTTTTGAGTGGGGCAACCAAATAAACTAAGGGCTCAGAAGAAGATCTAAGCATGTTTCCAAGTCTGATGTAGTGAGGATACACAGCCTATACAAAGAGAAGCTAAGTATACTGGCCTTGAATACTCATACACATATCGAAAGCACAGAGGTGCTTCCAGGTTGAAAAGATTAATTGGTGACATCACCATTGCCTGAGGGATACCCAGTTGGGGATTTCTTTCATGTCCCGGCAGGAGTAGGAGCCAAAGATAGGAGATAACCCTGCCTCACAGCACCACTTGGGTCTCGAACATGGGCTTGCTAACCTCCAACCCAGTGTCCTAACCACATGAGGCACTGTGCTCTTTTGCCTTGCATAGTTAAAACAGGTTTGCTTTGTTCTTACATTATTGCATGTCATATCTATCTCTTTCCCAGAGTTCAATTTGAAGCAAACTCAGAAATTTAACTAGGTATAGCCTTCAGTGAACCAGCATTGAACAGATATGCTGTTTTTAAGGTGGAGTATTTTCTAAACAACATGGTACCTAAAACCCGGTAAATTTATGATGATGGTGGACTGCAGTGTCCTTTGTCAAAGAAACTGAGTTTCAAGTGGGATCTAATCCATGCAAGGGTAGTGATAATAAATTTTAATATTTTAACTGCCATAAGGTTGTCTGTGTGGACTTCCAGTTGACGTCACAGCATTATTGGATGCGAAAAGCTGGGCTCTGCGAACTTGTGCTGAATCCCTTTGTTGGAGGGCTCCATAAGGGACTAAAGTCACTCTGTAGGGGTGACGAAGAGTGGAGGGGCACCCTGCAGGTTACGGAGCGCGGCAGCTCTCCTGCTTGACCCAGGGCTAATTCCCTCTCAGCCGACAATGAAGAGGAGTGGCAGCCATTATGGCTGCCATGAAGTTGGGGCAGCCGAAGAAACAAAGACTGTGCTGGAGCGGTGTGTGAACAGTGATTGGAACTGGGTGATAGATAAATTAGATAGATAAATAGATAAATTTCTATTTAAAATTTATCCCAAAGAAAATTAACTCTGGAAAAGGAGTTAATTTGAAGAGTTTGTTTAAGCAGCGAACAATAACACAGAGAAAAATCATAGACCCAAAAGAAAAGGATATTAAGAAGAAAGTATAAAACCTTTAAAAACACAGAAAGATTGAATCTCTAATTTTTATTGGCAATAAGGCATTTTAAAATGCTGGAATTACTTTTTAGAATTTTGATTATTTGTTTGAATAAATACAAATGGAATGTGTCAGAATCTATGCAACACTGAAGTTAAACAGAAGGTGCCATCTACTGGTGAATGGAACATTACATCTATATAATCCTGAGAAAAATACTGATAAGACAGAGGAGAAAGTGGAAATAACACCTGGAGGACTGCTGTGTTATTTTTGCTTTATACTTATCTATTCCATAACTTCTGGAGCTCTAACATTGAAAATACAGAAGACATCTAAGTAAAATGACTTTTAAATATCAGGAGTTATGACTGAACGTATAGTGAGGACTTAAGGAGTCATTTGAAATTTTCCTGGATTATCTAAAAAGAACTAAATTGACTAACTGTGGGACATAAAGAACCATATTACTGTATTTCTGGAGGAGCAATATCAGGACTGAGTAAATGGTTTCCAGATTGACTTTCTGAGGGGAAAAATAATTGAGACTCTGGGCAGTGATAGAACATTGAAAAATTATTGAGCGATATTTGGACTTACCAAAAAAGAAGGCAAGATATTTCAGCAGTGGGAAATAAGTGGGTTGCAAAAAGAATTGGTGGTGATGTTTCAAAGCATTCATGATACTATGACAAGGAATCACAGAGAGATAATGGACTTAATGAATAACATAAATGGAAAGTTAGAAAGTGCTCCACAAGGGATAATGAATAATGATCAAAAAGCCCAGGAAATGAGGAGAAAATGAAGGAGCCCAGGAGAAAAGAACTAAATAAACAAACAAAACAAGAAGATAAGAGGGAGAAGGTAATAAAAACTTAGGAAGCAATTCAGGGAAAATATATGCTAAAAGACCAAAAAATGATGCTGGATAAACAGAAAGATATCTTTGAAAAGAAAATGGAAAGTTGGTCAGATCCTCCGGAGGCTTGGCAACGAAAGATAGTAGAAGTGGAAGAAATATCTAAGCTAACCAGGAAAGAGGTAGACAGAGATGAAGACCCAAGGGAGGAATTTGGGAGGTAAGTCAAAAAATGAATAAGAATTGAAATATTAAAACGGACAAGAGATGACAGTTAGAAGAAATGTTTTGTACTACAAGATTGGCTTTACTAGGAGCTAGTATAGAGGCAGATACAAGAAATAGGGGGAATATTATCATGCACATTTTTTATATAATATATTAAAAGTAATAGCTAGACACAAAGATTAGAGGTTGAAAGATGGTGATACTATGTATGTTCTAATGATACTGTTATTGTTATCAGAATGGGGGACTAAAATGTTGAACCATTAAATAATGAAGGCTTATATTTTAATACAAATATGTGTAAGAATATTATTACAATCATATAAATTTAAATAACAAATAATATTAATACTATCACTATTACCTGTATTCAAATGAATGATACCCAGATGCCTCCCTGTTCATGTTGATGTATATTAAAAATAAAAAAAAGATTGTCTGTATGCATGTGTATGTACTTCCCCCCCCCTAATGTGGTTTCTACCTGGAAGACACAATTAAATAAGTTATTTTCTCCTACTGGCAAAATGGCCAGTCTCCAAAAGTTACATTTTCATGGCCAGAAGAGGAAGAAGAAATATTCCATAATATTACCCAAGCTCCTCTTACACAACTCTGACAGTCTCCAATAAAAATAAATATGTCTATAAATGATTTTTTAAAATAACAACATAATGCCGGCTTCCCTTGAACCATAAGTAAGCAACCAATGCTATAATTATGGAAAGGAAAAAAATGCTTATGAATCCTATATTTGGATTTTTACAAATTGAAACAATTAAATTGAAGCATTGAAACAATTCTAAATCTAGAATGTAATTCCCCTATGCCTATGAGCAGGGTAAGAGATACCATAGAAGTATAGTACATTCTAAGTATAACTGGTGGGGAAAAAAATAGTGAGAAAGTTGTGAATTTCTGTTTAATAATGTATTGCCATGAAGAAGAAAACTGAACTGGAGACTTTTGTTATACTCTCCTGACAACTTAAGTTGTTTCTCATGGAACATCTGAAGAAATCACACTTCTGATGGCCCATGGGATACAGTTTGCCTGCATATCAATTTCTACATAGGGAGAGTTGTGCTGTGCCCATTTTTGTTTTCCTTTTAATTTAGCCATCATGTGCATTCCTTTTAACAGCTTCCAACAGATAATTAATTTAATATCTTCACAACAGAACCCAAATTAATTATACTTGTGAAAGTTGAGAGAAGAGAAAAATCCGTTTCTCCCAGATGACAGAAATACATATAATAGATGCGTGCATGATGGTTATGCTTTCTGACAAATCTTTATTGGCTGAGAAAACAGAATTATTATTTCATATTAATGGTTCTTAATGTGCCGCATGGCATCCCACTAATCAGTCTATCAAAGAATGCGAATCCCACCATGACAGAAATAAAAAGCCCATTTTTTTCCTGAAAAGTATAGTTGCATGTTTATGTGCAATCGTCTATTGCAGGGGTGTCAAACTCGATTTCATTGAGGGCCACATCAGGGTTGTGTTTGACCTCAGGGGTGGTGGTGGAGTGGGTGTGGCCAAGGTGGGCATGGCCAGATCGACATCACTCAGGTCGAGGGCGCCTGTGCTGGCCTAAGCGCTCTGCCAGAGAAAAGGGGCTCTTGAGCTCCATTTTCGGCTGTGACACCCTCCTGCAACCCTTTGCCAGCAAAAATGGAGCTCTGCATGCGGCCCTCCCGAGCTCCATTTTCACTGGCAGCGGCACCATGGACCAGTCCTTTGTTGTTTCCAGGGCAACCCTACAGGCCAGATCTAAGCACCCCATGGGCCAGATCTGGCCCCTGGGCCTTGAGTTTCACACCCCTGTTCTATTGTACACATCTTTCCATTTATTAATTCAAACTTAAAAGTTTTAATGTTGCAGGAAGACTATTTACGAGTTCCCCTGTATTATGTTTTATGTCTACTACTGAACGAGAGCTAGTTTTCCATGATCATATCTTTTTCTAAAAAACATAAAATCCAAAGGTTATTAATAGACAAGTGGATAAAAAGATTTTTAAAAGAGTAAACAGAAGAAAGACGCAAAACTTGATCCGCAAGCCAACTTAAAGCAGCTGAATGATTTAATAAAAAGCTCAAGATAACAGCTAAAAGAAAATTCTATTTCTTTAGCACTTGATAAGGAATAGATGACATGACAGGCCAGTATCTGGGTCTCCTTGTAGAGATTACCCACTTTTGTTCAGAGACTGTTTTCGAAACAAAAGGTCCATCGTTAAATAGGAAAAGCAGAGAGCAACACGCATTTCCTTGGAACCAATTTTAATGATAAAATGCATTACCCGCTGTCAATCAAAGAAAAACAGAATATGTTACCATGCCTGTGTGACAAAAAGGCTATTTCTCAAAGTAGTACACAAGAACAGGACATTCAAGCATGACAAGTGCTTTGCTATTGGTTTTTTTTTTTCAACAGACATCCCATAGGTTGATCACAACACACAATTTCAGTTCCATTTATTTGGAATAAAAGGAAGTGGCTTTTCTGCTTGATAGATAACATATATTTGTCTCTGTGAAATTGAAAACAATGAGACAAATTTAATAGAAATGGCAAAGGAGGCTGACAAAAAGAATAGCATAAGAACTTTGGGTCTTCAGCCATTTTCCTCCCTTTTTATTCTCCTGCTCCTCAATTTTGAGACAGCCAGGAGTCATTTAAAGATGGCATAACCAGGGACTCTTAAAAGCATATTGTTACCTGCTTCTTTTACAGCTACTTAGCATACAAGAGAGAGTTAACACTGCAAGGAACATGCACTCTTTTAAAAAGGCAATATAACTTAGTGGCCAAGGACGAGAACTGCATGTCAGGAAGTCTCTGGTTTAAATCTTAAACTAATTTACAAAGCTGGCTACTCTATTCTCCAAAACTGTTTTAATAATATTATTTTACTTCATGGATGGCATTATTCTCAGTACAAATACAGTGCAGTATGGCCAACTAGTTTAATTGTCTGTCGACTAAGCCAATTGATACTTCCTTCACCACATCAGATCGTGACGATACAGATTGACACGAATTGCTATCTGGGATAGCTATGGGGTACAGGGACCCATTTGAAAAATCTGCCCTACAGGCCTAATGGATCCACATGATGATGATCGATGTGCTACATGACTCCTGGCAACTCATTAACATAAGATAACAAAAAGCATTAACATAAAGAAGCATTAACATAAGACAACAAAAAGCAAAATTAAAAAGAACAAATTCAGATGAGAACAAAGGGATAACAAGGATAACAAATTCAGACAGGGACAAAGAAAAAGAAAAAAGGGGGGTTCATCAGGTTTTGCCAAAGGCATGGCTAAAAGCCCCTGGTTTTCCCCCCCCCAAAAACTCAAACGGCATTTCATTCCAGACAGAGAACAGGGACTATCTGGAATTTCTAGATTCAGCATTTCAACTAGCAGATCAGGGGTGAAATTCAGCCGGTTTTATCTGTATTGCGTGATCCGTTAGGGCTGACTGAGTGAAACGCTGCCCATCCACATGGATGTCATGACGACCCTTTTTTGAGATGATTTTCAGCCTCTGTGCATGTGCAGAAGGCTTTGTGCATGCATGGACATGTGCAGAAGGCTTTGTGCATGCACGGACAATGGCGCACGCACATTTGCAAACCAGTAGGGAAGATAAGTGAATTTCACCCCTGCAGCAGATAGAGGCCATGGCTAGAAAGGTCTTTGCCTAACTTTGACTAGTGTGGCATTTGTGGTCTTACCTGAGGCAAGTAGACTTTGCTACAGAGATTTACTACCCCATTTAGACTGCTGCAATTCATTTTTCTCAAGGCTGCTTTTAAAGACTACTTGCATACAAGTAATCCTTGACTTATGACCACAAATTTCTGTTGCTAAGTGAGACATTGGTTAAGTGAGTTTTGCCCCATTTTACAACCTTTCTTGCCACAGTTCTTTTTTTTAAAAAAAAAGTTTTATTAGTTTTTTCAATAGGGGGGGGGGAAATCTCAGGTAAAATCTTAACATTAAAATACAATAATATTGCCACAGTTCTTAAGTGAATCACTGCAGTTGTTAAGTTAGTAACATGGTTGTTAAGTGAGCCTGGCTTCCCCGTTGCTTGTCAGAAGTTTACCAAAGGTGATCACATGACCCAAGGACAATGCAATCTTCATAAATATGAGTCAGTTATCAAATATCTGAATTTTGATCATGTGACCTTGGGGATGCTGCAATGGTTGTAAGTATGAAAAACGGTCACAAATCACTTTTTTTCAGTGTCTTCATAACTTTGAATGTTAAATAAATGAACAGTTGTAAGTCGAGGACTCCCTGTACTGCAGTTAGTCCAGAATGCAGCACATCATGTATTAATCGGTAATTATGAACATGTTATATCTGTGCTATCGATCCTCAACCGGCTATCAGTTAGCTTTTGATGGAAATCTCTCTGAACAATAAAGTTCTTTATAGCTTGACAACTTGAGACCTTCAGGATGACTTGCTCCAAACAGGATTGGCCCAATGCATTAGGTCATCTCAAGAGTAAATTACCCATAGTTTCCCATTTGGGGGAACTAAAGGTAAAGGTTCCCCTCGCACATATGTACTAGTCATTACCGAATCTGAGGGGTGGTGCTCATATCCGTTTCAAAGCCAAAGAGCCAGCGCTGTCTGAAGACGTCTCCGTGGTCATGTGGCCGGCATGACTAAACACCAAATGCGCACGGAACGCTGTTACCTTCCCACCAAATGTGGTCCCTAATTTTATATTTGCATTTTTTACGTGCTTTCGAACTGCTAGGTTGGCAGAAACTGGGACAAGTAATGGGAGCTCACCCCGTTACACGGCACTAGGGATTCGAACTGCTGAACTGCCGACCTTAGCGAGAGATAAAGCCAGAAGTCACTGTTTCTCAGTAGTAGCACTGGTTCTCTGAAACAGTTTCCCTGTGGAGTCCAGGCTATCTCCCTCCTTGACTTTGTTCGGAAAAATGCTGAAAGCGTAAGTGTTGCAGAGGGCATTCTAACCTAATTGAGCCATCTCTGCTTTTATTTTTGAATGGTTATTTTATTTTTATTTACTTTGGATGATTTCCTCTGTTTCTCTTTATATCACTTTAACCACCAAGAGCCGTTTGATTGCAGAAGGACACAAATACAATATATATAAAAAAATAGATATCATTCCAATAATTGAGTTCATACTTTTGGTGTGCCTAGCTGCTTTCATCTGAATGTAAATGCAGCCACGTTCTAAACAGCAACACAAATCACCCAAGCAGTAAAACGCAGAAAAGAGGTAGAGATGGCACAGAATATAAAGGCAGGAAAAAAAACCACCTAAGAGAGTACAGAGGAAGTCCATAGCTTTTCAACCAAAGGACAGTATCTGCTGATGGAAGTACGATTATATGTATAATTATCTAACATCTTCCCTGTAATATTTTGGCAGATTTTGTAGGTTGATCTACATTTAGGGCAGGGGTGAAATCTACTTAACTTCCCTACCGGGTCGGAGCGAGCAATTCCGCCACTGTCACCTCTGATTTTTGACCTTCTGTTCATGCACAGAAGGCTTTGTGCATGCGCAGAGGGTTAAAAACCAGGAAGTAACAATGTCCAGGCGGGTGGGTGGAGCCTCGAGCTGCCGCCACTACCAGTTTGCCGCATCACGCGCTGCTGTCACTACCAGCACGCATGAGCTGGACAGAACCGGTAGGATTTCACCACAGATTTAGGGTATAACAGTAAGGTTTTTAACCTAAATAAATTGATGATCACTTGGAATTGAATAAAAATTCTGGCATTTAACAATTCTTATAAAATTTGTAAGTGGCAGAATTTTTGTTGGCTTCCAAGTAATCAAGAATGGTGCATTGTTGTTATATGATGCCAGAGAAATTATCTAGAATGTACGAAGGCATTTCAAATGTATGTTGGACATGGGAAGAATAAGAATCAACATTCTATAGTGCTTAAGGTAAAGGTTCGCCCGCACATGTGTGGTAGTTTTTTCCGGCTCTAGGGGGCGGTGCTAATCTCTGTTTCTAAGCCGAAGAGCCAATGCTGTCCAAAGACATCTCCGTGGTCATGTGGCCGGCATGACTAAACACCGAAGGCGCATGGAGCGCTGTTACCTTTCCACCAAAGTGGTCCCTATTTTTCTACTTGCATTTTTTATGTGTTTTCGAACTGCTAGGTTGGCAGAAGCTGGGACAAGTAACTGGAGCTCACTCCATTATGCAGCGCTAGGGATTCGAACCACTGGAATTGCTGACCTTCTGATCGACATGCTCAGCATCTTAGCCACTGAGCCACTGCATCCCTTGGTCTATAGTGCTTAGTGAACATTTAAAAATAGCTAAAAGATGAAATTAAATACATACATTGATGCAGAGGATTTGAAAGATTAATAGTCAATTAAATCCAGAACTTTTGTGTTTAGGACAAATGGGTAAACAGTTTGGAAAAAGTCATGGAAGATTATTTCAATATATGATTACTGCGGCAAGAACATTATATGCACAAAGATAGAAAGATTCAACATTTCCTACTCATGGAAGGAATGGTGGAAAACAGATGGAAACATTGAGGGAATTTGCTGAGATGGCCGAACTGACTTCTTTGATTACCGAAAAGTCATTACTGACATTTATCAATGACTGGAAAGCCCTTGTGGACTTTTTGCACAAAAAAGAAAATGATTTTGTGACCTATGGTTTTGATGATTAGACAGAATATATAGCAAGAAAGGAATTATGATGTAATCTGAAAGAGAGAGAAGTGTGTGTGTGTGTGATTACAATTGTATCTATATCTACCAAGCCACTTTTTAATATTTCTCCTCATGTTTTCTGTCTTTTAAAATTTTTGAAATTTTTTTCTTCTTCTTTTTCTTTCTTTTTAATGTTTGTTACATATCATATATACATGATTTTGGGGTAAGCAAATGGGACAAAGTGTAAAAAGAGAGTAAGAAATAGTTAAACAAATAAAGAAACAAGAAAAGGGAAAAAAATCGCAACATATTTTTTTAGATTTCCCAAACCGTTCACTATACACCATCACATTTTTTTCCTTGCAAACTATCCTATTTATACAACATCCCTACACTAATTAAAACAATCACTTGCTGTATATTAACTTCAAGTTTATTGAACACCTTTTCATTGTTGACCCTACCCTTGTTTCATCATTCAACTATCTTAAGTATTCCAGTCCATATGTTTCTCTTGGTATATTCAACTCAAATTGCCATAAAACAAATTAGACAGAAGTAATGTAGCTGTTCCCTTCATTCAGTATATGGGGGAAATAACAGTGTCCATTGAGCTTAATGGATTGTAAACAATGTGCTGCATATAAATCAAATTAACTGTGTTTGCAAAGCACATATCTAGTTTGAAATTAGAATATGAGTTCTGCTTATCACAGGGAAATACACAAGTTCCCTTCTATTGTACATACAATATTCCCTCTTGGCTATAAAGAGATATATCAAGGCCTTTCACTATGATACTGTTTATGCTGGCCCCACCAATTTTTGAAGACAATGATTCTCAAGGTCAGCTTTTTATAGATACACCAAATGAAGTCTATACAGGTAGTTCTCGGCTTACAACAGTTTGTTTAGTGACTGTTCGAAGTTACAACGGCATTGAAAAAATTGACTTATGACCGTTTTTTCACACTTATGACAGTTGCAGCCTCCCCATGGTCGTGCAATCAAAATTCAGGTGCTTGGCAACCGAGTCATATTTATGACGGTCCAGTATCCCATGGTTGCGTGATAATCTTTTACGACCTTCTGACAAGCAGTATGAATGGGGAAGCCATATTCACTTAACAACAGCGGGGATGATTCATGTAAAAAATTTGGCAAGAAAGGTCATAAAATGGGGCAAAACTCTTTTAACAAATGTCTCACCTAGCAACAAAATTTTTGGGCTCATTTGGAGTTGTCAGTCAAGGACTGCCTGCATATCATGCTTTGGATCACTCACAAAGGGAAAGCCTGATAACATTTCCATAGTAACTCTGTAATCAATTACTTCAGACAGGAAACTTGAGCCATTTCTACAATAGTAAAGGTAAAGGTTCTCCCGCACATGTGTGCTAGTTTTTTCTGGCTCTAAGGGTGGTGCTTATCTCTGTTTTCAAACCAAAGAGCCAGCGCTGTCCGAAGATGTCTCCATGGTCTAACTCAGTGATGGCGAACCTATGGCACGGGTGCCACCGGTGGCACTCGGAGCCATATTGGTGTGCACACAAGCGTTGCCCCAGCTCAGCTGCAGCGCACATGCGTGTGCCAGTTGGTTGATTTTTGGTCAGGAAAAAGGCTGTTTCCAGCCTCCAGAAGGCCTCCGGGGGCGTGAGGAAGGCCGTTTTTGCCCTCCCCAGGCTCCTAGAAAGCCTCTGGAGCCAGGGGAGGGTGAAAAATGGGCTTACTGGGCACATCTTGCCATCATGTGCCAAAAGCGGAAGGAGTGTGTGGGGGGGTGTCTCACGCATTTGCGCGGGGCGCGTGGAGCATTGAATTATGGGGGTGGGCACGCTCAAGCACAACGACCCCATGCTGCCCCTGCTTTTGGCACTCGACGGCAAAAAGGTTAGCCATCACTGGTCTAACTAAACTAAACTTTATGACTAAACACCGAAGGTGCATGGAGCGCTGTTTGTTACCTTCCCACCAAAGTGCTCCCTATTTTTCTACTTGCATTTTTTATGTGCTTTCGAACTGCTAGGCTGTCAGAAGCTGGGACAAGTAATGGGAGCTTACTCCGTTACGCGGTGCTAGGAATTCGAACTGCTGAACTGTCGACCTTCTGAGCGACAAGTTCAGCGTCTTAGCCACTGAGCCACCTCGTCTCTTATTTCTACAATAGAGATCTATTATCTATAAATAGTGTATATAAACATACAGGAGGCGAGACAGAAACTGTGTACTTTAATAAATTACAGGTGTGAAACAATTATACAGTGTTATATTTATTTCAGGAGAAGAATTCTATGTCTTTCAATAAATTAAAGATGTGAAATAACTATACAGCTTTATATTTATTTATACTATTGGGATTTTGACATCCTTTGGGTGTTTGTCTACATAATGTGTGGGCCTCAAATAAACCCCTATGTTATTACATAGATACTTAACAGATGGACAGTTGTTTCAGTAGCAACCTGAGGATCGTTAATATATTTAGCTACTTTTTAAAGCACCTATTTTTGCACATGCAAAATCTCTCTCTGGTGCTGCAGAGACAAAGTAAAGAGACAAAGATATAACTGCGCTGTTGGCAATTATTTTTCGGTTTATCTGGTGGAATGTTTATTCTGCAGCCTCCATGCATGATTAACAGTTTGTGTATCCTTCACCTGTAATCAATAGCTGTGAAGTCTTGTATTAGCTGTAGAGATTAGATAGCCCTTGATAATAAATTCCATTGATTTCCAACATCTGAGCTGTAATAATCCCACAACATTTTTCAGCATTTAAATTAAAAAGAAATATATAGCTTTCAATAAGTGGAAATACCATCGTGATTATATGATGTGACCTCTTTAAACTCATCCCTCCAGATGAATAAAAGCATCTGATATAATAAAACGTGAACGAGTGTGTCAACAAGCATGGAAATGAAAAAGCAAAAAGAAAAGAAAAGAAAGGAGCAACTAAGTGCCAGAAAAGGCCTGTTATAATTTTTAAAAAGAACATGCTTTTTCTTATATTATGTCTCTAAACTATTTTGTTTCTGGGTAACGCTGGGAGGAAATTGAGACAAACAGATTCAACCTCCATTCCCCAATCTACTTAGATTTGGCAATTTCTTTGTAGCTCCTGCTGCTTTTTGAAAAGAACACATTTCAGTTCCTCATTATATATAATATTCATGTTCAACCCATCCTGTTCTTAGTTAATCCCTAACTATAAAGTTATAGTCCACATATTGAAATGAGAAGCTCGAGCAGATTTCAAACTCATTTATTCTAGTCCCTTCCATTTTGTCTACTTTTTTAAAAAAAAAGAAAGGTGGAGAAAGCAGGTGCTTTGAATTAAAATTCTTTTGTTTTCTCCCCTTTCTGCTTTTCCTAGAAATATATGGGTAGATATCACACAAATATAACTGTAGGTATCACACCTGCAGTGAGAATTAAGAGCACACGGATCTTACTGCTGGCAAGATATGCAATCTCTTTCTCTCTTTACCTATGTTCTCTGCAGACGCATCAGGACTAGATGGAAATAGATGTGATATGGTGGGATTAATTAGGATAAATCTATGTTTACATTTTTGTACTGCCAGTTATTTAACTATTTAGGATTCTCCCCTATCCAATACACAAAAAAAAACTTATCACCTGCATTGATTGTTCCACATTTTTTAAATTTCTGCACCTGTTTGTATATGGATCTCAATCCTGTATTAAGAAACACACCGTTACTCCCTTACTGAAACTACTGTAAGCATGTTGGGGTACTTGCATAAACAAGAAACAAGTCAACCTTATCCTTCATTTTTTGGTGATGCAACAATACTTCATTTTATTTATCCATCCATCCATCCATCCATTCAATTTCTAGAACCCTCTATCTCAAGCAAGTGACTTTAGATGGTAAACAATTGTGAAACAATTAAAAACTAATAGATCTAAAAAATTTCCCTACAACAACTTTTCATGGTAGGAAGATAGCAATAGCAATAGCACTTAAGACTTAGATACTGCTTCACCATGCTTTACAGCCCTCTTTAAGTAGTTTACAGAATAAGCATATTGCCCCCAACAATCTGGGTCCTCATTTTACCCACCTCGGAAGGATGGAAGACTGAGTCAAGCTTGAATTGATGAGAATCAAACTGCGTAAAATGGGGCGAACTCACTTAACAAATATTTCACTTAGCAACAAAAATGTTGGGCTCAATAGTGGTCATAGGCCAAGGACCACCTGTGTAAGTGCCTGATGCTTACACATGCTGTAATGTACATAACTCCATCCATACCATATGCACACAGAAACTCCATATTGTATTTTAAGCTCTTTGAATCAACAGAGTGATTAATCAGTCAGCTATTGCATCCAGAAAATACTAACAAACTTCCAGCCACTAGTACTGGTATATGGCAAGTTAATTATAACCATTTCTGCTCTTTCAAGGTTTTTACTGAAAAATTACAACCACTTAATGTGCAGATGGATGACACTGCCATTAGAGCAAGTTGGTAATGCAGTCTTTTAAAATAAACAAAAGAGGACAAAATCATGCTTAGGGCAAAAAAAAATGTATCTGCCTTTCTTTTTTCTTGAAAGCAAATTCTTCTCTGTGAGACATAGAAGCCTCCCTAGGGATAATTCAAATTAGAGTCACAGGGCAAACAAAAAGACATATCAGTGAAACCAAATACTTTTGCTCATTTAACAAGTTCCTGTGATTTCAAGTCAAACAACATCACAGAAAGACTTGGCTGGCAGCTTTCTTTTATCCTTTGTCTTGTTTTTCAGAACGAAGTATCTCAAATATCTGGTGCAGGGGAGGAAAGCAACTTAGCTATAATAAGGATCAAATAAATATTGTTAAACTCAGGTTGATTTTCTTTTGTTATAAACCCACAATGTTGTCTTCACACTACACTTGTTTTCTTTCACATTGCATCAGGGGTGAAATCCAGCAGGTTCTGACAGGTTCTGGAGAACCGGCAGCGGAAATTTTGAATAGTTCAGAGAACCAGCAAATGCCACCTCTGGCTGGCCCCAGAGTGAGGTGGGAATGGAGATTTTACAATATCCTTCCCCCAGAAGTGGTGAGGAAATGGGGATTTTGCAGCATCCTTCCCCCTGCCATGCTCACCAAGCCACGCCTACCAAGCCACATCACACCACACCACGCCCACAGAACTGGTAGTAAAAAAATTTGGATTTCACCACTGCATTGCATCCATTTCCATTCCAAACTTTAAGCAATACTTGAGAATTTCTGATTTGTCTAAGGAGTTAAAACTAGAAAAGTTGAATTACAATGCAACAAGCAAAGCTTCTCAGAGAGCTAAGAAGCTACCTCAACAAGTTTTTTGTTGTATACACACACACACACACACACACATCAAGCCTACATGCCATCAGAATGCAAAAATACCTAGTAATCTGACATGGAGCTCCATTAGCTCTCCACAGAAAAAGCCAGCTCACCACTGAAATTTAAAATGACTTATGGTATCAAGTCACAAATACTACACACATTATTTGGTCTAATTTTTTTCCAGTTTCTGCCCCAACCCTTTTTAAAATTCTCTTCTAGAGCATATTCATCATCATCTTCTTCTTCTTCTTGTGCCATATCCGTCATTGGATGTTGGTGATCATGTTGGCGATCCTATTTTTATCAACAGCCGCATGAAAAAGTACTGTTGAGTTTTGTCCAAATTAGTCCTTTAGATTTTGAAGCCATGATGTTCTTCTTCTGCCTGGACCTTGTTTGCCTTCAATCTTTCTTTGGAGGATTAAATGAAGTATGCCGTATTTTTCTGGGTGTCGCATCACATGTCCAAAATATTCTAACTTTTGCTTTTTGATGATTTTTAGATGATTTCTCTTGGCTTTCCCAGGCGGCTTATCACCTCCTTATTTCTGATTTTGTCAACCCAACTTATACGTAACAGCCGTCTATAAATCCACATTTCAAATGTGGATTTCTAGTCTCTTCAAGTGGCTTTCCATCAGAGACCAACTCTTCACTCCATAGAGAGAACAGAAATTGGAGAATAATAAAGAATGGTAGCGTGTTGAAAAGCGGGTAAAAAATAGAGGATCAAAGAAAGTATGAGTGGCATCACTCACATTGGGTTGTATGTGAAACTGCTTGTTTCGGTCCCTCTACCATCAAAGTGCCAATTAAAGAAATGAGGGGTCCCACACCCTCCTGAATTAAATAATCTTTGAAGCAGGGGTTCAGTCACAATTATCCTTCACAAATATTATTTTCTTCAATTTTAGATTTTTTAAGATGTTAAGTTACCACTTAACAAAATGTTAATATTATGTAGTATGCAGCAAAAGCCAAACACCTTTAAAACCCATATCTACAAATAACTTTCTCTCCTTGCTTCCAGCTCATAATTACCTACATAATTGTTTTCCAGACCCTAGATGCCTATTTAATTGCAATTTGTAAAGGAAAAAATTAGTTTTCAAACGTTTACATCTCAAATAGAAAAATAACAAATCCTCTTAGTAAGATTCAGGGGGTGTTATTAAAAAAGAATTAAAAATTGAAATATATTCAGTTCTGAAAAGAGTAATGGCTGGATATTGGCAACTTTCTTTTGGAAATAGGACCATTTCTTGGTAGTTTACACATAGAATTTTATTTTTCATTGTTCAATACAACAAAACAAAACCAAACATATAAAATATCAAAAGACAATAAAAGACAAAGAAACTAAGAAACTAGGCAAACAAAGAAAACATAAAATTTGGTATTAAACAGAAATATAGGATGTGCTATAATTCAAAGGAAGACTTTCCAGTCTGAACGGGACTCTCCAATTCTATAAGCAACTGAACAATATTTTGCCCCCGGAAGTGATTCTACATGCAGATTATCTAGAATGGTAGAAAAGGTGAAGGTTGGTAACAAAAACATATCCTGGCTTGGAAAAGATAGCACAAGGGAAGAAGGAACAACTGTGAGGAACAGAAAGAGAGCCATAACCAAGAAAATGGTCAGATAAAAGAAGTTTGACCAGTCAGTTTTGTAACCCAAGTGTTTCAGACAAGATTCTTCCTAATTCTCATGAACATGAAAAGACGGATGGGGAAGCCCATTCATACTTGCAATATCCTGTTATTACAACCTTAGAGTAAAAACAGTATGTCATGCAGGAATTTGGTTTCTTAGCCTAGTCTGCGTTGGAGGGTTTTTCTTCTGGTAAATTTTTTTGGTTTTTGACTCTCTATGCACAGCATGACAGTTATTTCTTTAAGCAATAATGACATACTTTACAACCCCATTGATATTTTGTAGCCTCTGCTTGTTCCAGGGACTAGAACTAAACCAGATTGCTTCTCATAATTAATCCCTCCATATAACTTCACATCTCATTCCTAGCGAATACAGAAATCACTCTGCAATTCAGTTTTGTGGGTCTACGTATATTAAACAAGAATAGGCTAGCACATTTCCCTCTTATCAATATCAAGAAGATCCATAAAATGAGTGGATGCCTGCTAAAGACATACCACTTGTTACTATTTTAAGACAAAGAAGCTGTTTTCACCATTGTCACTATGGAAAACTATAATAGAGATTTTTATAGAGTAAGGGGTTATGGGAAGAAATCTTTTTGCAATTGTAGACATGGTCTAAAATGGTCCTTCTCTTATGAAGCATTCCTAGTAATGTAATTTTCTTAAAGGAAAGACAATTAACAGCTGTTATGTAAAATAATTATATCTACCAAATGTTGTTGCCCAGAAATATGAATGCCTAATTGTTCCTGCCATCTGTTAATTATGCTATTAACTACTTAATCATTTATATATATTATCTGAGTTCTATGCACTTTTAAATAGATTTCATACATCCTCTGCTCTCATTCTGACAGAACTAAGACATTAAAAACATCCACATGATTCTGCAGAGTAGTGTTGTACCACAATTCCCCAGATGAAAGTGCCTTCTTGTTCTGGACAATTTGTGCAATAAGAAAGACAAAATAGAAAATTATCTTCATTATCTTGAGTAATGGCACCAATTAACAAGCTACAAACCATCAGTTTCAAGGTTGCCACATGGAATACTGAATTTGAGTTTTCTGACTGAGGAACTGTTTAAATAGTGGGAAAGAAAAGAACATTCAAAAATGAGCAGGTGAATTTACTGTGACCTCTAAATGGAATATGGTCACCAGATAATTGACCAGAAAGAGTTAACACCTTTTCTGGTAAAAGGAAAGCAGACCTCAAAAACTTCCTTCTTGCTGCTTTGGACAAAACCTCTTAAGCCATAGAGATGATTTGAGGTTTACACATGCTATATTACTTGCAACTAATCAATGATGAAACACAAAGAAAAGTTCCCAGGCCCCCGATACATAATGAGATAGAAACATTTTTCCACCACAGATCATCTTCTCCAGTCAGAATCAACTCATTTATGTATTTGGAAGAAATTACTGGGGATCTCCTGCTTTGCAAGGTGACAGTAAGTGAGGTTTACAGATGCTGCTGTTTGATGGATGCATCAACAGTGTGGAAGTCTCCCATTGGATATTGCCTTCACAATATTCCACACTGTCCAGTATGGACAATATGTAAGTCCCCCATTGGATATTGTCTCCACATCAGTAGCTTTTTGTAAGCCATTAAAAACAAATTGTTTTGAACACCATATGGATAGTGTGATCTGTGTTGTGTTTCTGATGTTGTTCTGGACCCTTAATTTTACCTGTGGTGATTGCTATAATAATACTATTATATTATCTATCCTTGTATCTGTGCCTTTTCTACTTAATCACTTGAGTTTGAGTGATAAAGCTAGAATACAAATTTGACAAATAATAGCAATAGCACTTAAGATTTAGATACTGCTCACCGGGTGGGTGTGGCTTGGTGGGCGTGTCAGGGGAAGGATACTGTAAAATCTCCATTCCCACTCCACTCCAGAGGAAGGATACTGCAAAATCCCGATCAGCTGGGACTCGGGAGGCAGAGAATAGATGTGGGCGGGGCCAGTCAGAGGTGGTATTTATCGGTTCTCTGAACTATTCAAAATTTCCGCTACCGGTTTTCCAGAACTGGTCAGAACCGGCTGAATACCACCTTTGATTCAGGCAACATGTTCTGAGAATGTTAGCTGCATTATCCAGTAGCCCCATTATTACCAACAATTACTGGAACTGATTGGAAAGAAATGCATTGAAGCAGTATCAATTGAGATGGTTCAAATCTATAGGATTCTTTTCAGTACCAAGAAACCAAATGCCAGATTTACTGACATAAATATGTCTATGCTGAAGTCTCTGAAGAATGGGGAAAAGATAGCACAAGTAGATGGTCTGCAGAATTCTCTCAGAGCCATCAGTGTTTTGTTCCTTTCATTAAGAATGACAATAGAGTGATATGTAGTGTAACTTCTGCTTCCTGCTGACTGGATACATGACCCTGTGGCTCTCTTGGGCAACTGGACAGGATCCTGATAGGAGGATTTCATAGGAAAGAAATGCATTTTTTTTTTAGAGAAAGGGAGGTTCTATCCTAAAAGAGACTGTGGTGGACCTCTTCATGAAGGAACCATCTCTCAGTGCAGTCAATTTGGAAAACTGCAATCATTCTCTAATCTCCCTCTCCTGGTGAATATTTATGAGAAGGCAATGTAGAAGATAGATGAAGGCAAAAAACATACCAGTACTGCTTCCTCCCCCTATTTTTTCCACAATAACAATCCTGTGAGATGAGATTGTCAGGGCTTGTATAGGAAATGGGCATCTCCTGGTTCTATTGAACCTTTTAGCTGTGTTTGATGCCACTGACTATAGCATCTTGCTAAATAGTCTGGGGGTGTTTCATACCTGACCAGAGAATATTAGCCAATACTAATAATAACCTTTATATCAGTACAGTAGGTCAGGCTAGGGATGTTGTGAAAGTCTAAAACAACATGGAAGTTTGTAAAGGAGCTGAATTGGTGAGGGGAAAAAAATCAAAATATTTGGAAGACCAGGTTATAATTTGTAAATGGCTTATCCAGTTCGATCTCAGACTGATAGAATTGCATTCATCCCAAAACAGCATCGTTCTGCACTTGTACTTATTGTTTCAGGAGCAAGTAGAAAGGATATCTTTACCTGGTATGCCAGCTGTGTGTCTTTATTGAACAGGACAGCCTTACAATCATGATAGAAATTTGGGCTATAATGAGTCCAAAATGCAGTGGACTGATAAGAAGGTAGATTCAGTAGTATCAAATCTATGTTGAGATCATCATGTTGTAATTAATAGACTTCCAGGCCCAATTTAAGGTTTAATTTTCATCTCTAAAACTGTACAGGATTTGGTATCCACAGACCTGCAGGTTCATCTTTCCAGAATCACCTCATGTTATGCATTCTTCCCAAGAATAGGATGATCTAGGATCCACTCTTTGTGAGATCACAGGGCTGGAAGCCTGTTTTCTTAGCAGAGGTCCCTACATTATGAAATGCCTTTCTATTTTAGGGATCTATGGCAGATTTGGGTTACATTTATAATTTTATTATGTATACTTTGATGTTTTCTTGTTATTATGCAAGGAAGCTTGAGTTGCAAGAAGCTGAGGAATATAGAAAAGTTGCAATAAATATTGATTGACTCTATGCCAAGTTGATATCGACTGTTAATGTCCACAAAGATTTTCTCAAGAAGGATCTGTCATAAATTGGTTCTTCAGGTCTTCCAAACAAATAAGAAAAAAAGATAATTCAAATTACATCCCCTGAAGCTAAAGAAACGCCCTGTCACAAGATGGGATTTTATGTATATTTCTAGACAGTAAAGAAGTACAGCATATTTTACAAAGTATCTAAAAGTTATAAATAATTTCATATAAGACGTTGTGACAATCATATAAAGAAGCCTGTGTAAAGAGCAGCATTGTAGCAAATAAACACCTGTATTTATTTACTACTTATTCTACTTGTTTTTACAACTCTCTTTATAATGCCAGGTTTAACAAACTACACTGGCAATTCTTCTTTATCTTCCAATTGATTTCTTCTTCCTAAACTACCTGCAATTTCAACAAAGTGAACTCGGTATTACAAAATGGGGTTAAACATTCTGTGCTACCAAAAGACTGTTAACTACCAAAGAACTCTTCCTTAATAAATACCAGAAACGGAGAGCTTCAATCAATCCAAAATCATTTAATTAAAAGCCCTCTTAGGGATCTATTGAAATGGACAGCCTCATTTGGAGGCGTTTATGGATATGTCAATTTCCAATGAACTCTGAACTGAAACAGATTGGGATACTTCCCCTCAAGAGGGCGAGAATCTAATCAACCTGTTTCCAATTCAAAATGTTCCATAAAACTTCACCTACTTCAGGAACTCAATAATGTAGAGGGTAGGATGTCACACCTTGTTCAAAGAGAGGGTGGGGGAGAAGGATTTAAAACCATTACCTAAGGAGGGTATGGTAGTCAGAGATCAATAAGTCCTTCAAAAACCAGAATGGCCCTTGCAATTGGTCACCTCAATCAGAGTGTTTTGGATAGGTCATGAGATTGTGCGATGGAGACGAGAAGAGAAGTACCTTCCCTCTAGTTTCAATCACACCTCATTGTCACCAAGGGTCATTTTTTTCTGTGCTTGTATGTCTCTTGTATAAATAGCCAGCTAATTTTTTTTCATTATCTTTCCTTTGAACCTTCATTTACTTTAGTTGTTCAACATTTCAACCTGATTCCATTCCACTTATTTTTTTTCCCTTTCACAATTGTATGTTGGTTAAATTGCACTAGGGCTAGGCTATTTCTTTACATAGTCCTGCTCTTTCACTTATTTGTTCTTTCTGAATATAATTCAATTGTTATTATTAGCTTCTATTTTTAACCATGGAAGCTATTTAATAGATCACTGTGTATATGGGTCTGCTTTCTATCTTTGATATTGTAATCAGAGTCTGATAGCTCTATGTGTGAGTGTTTATTATATGATGATACTAGGGTAATAACACACCAGCTGGAAGGGAGGAACTTAGTCGAATTTTGCTGGCAAAAATTACTGGAGCAAGTAGCTGTAACCTTCCTGGCAGCTTGAAAACCTCTGTCCTGATTTCTATAAAATTAGGCACAGTTTATCCCTGAATAATAGCATAGCTTATTAGGAAGATTCAACCCATTGTAAGAAAAACAAAAAAAACCCGGCACTTGAATAATCCACATTCCTTCATTAGATTATATACTCCATGAGTATTATCTAAAATAGACAGCAACTAGTCCCCTAATCGTAACTCTTCCCTATAATTCTTAATAAGGGGGAACCAAGGGTTAAGTTATTTTCACAGGCTAAGGGACAAGTCCCAGCTTTGAAGAAATATTGCCTGTTTTTTTGATATGTTGGTGCAAAATTGCATTCCGGTTTGTGAGTTTATATAGTAACTAGGTGCAGAAAGGAACACCTGGTCTCACAACTGCAGGACTGAAAAGTAGAACCTCCATCAGTTGTACCCTGATTTTTCAGAGAGGCAATAATTGGGGTGGGTGGGGAATAGACAGGGGGTGGCAGGGAATTTACTTCTTCCCCTTGTAACCACTGCACTGCAAGGAAAAGGTATGTTGGAGGAAAGGATTGGATAAACCAACCAGGGATTGGTTCTGTGGAGAGAGGTTTTTCCCTGGCATGGTTTTGTGTGCTGCCTGCATCCCGCCAATGGCGCTGCACTTGTTTTCCCAGTCCAATTTCCTGCACGTGGCCCAGACCGGGGTGATCCATGGACCAGGGGTTGGGGATCTCTGGGGTAAAGCACACACACAGATTTCGAAACTTTTGGGTGGAGAGGTGCCATAATGGCTATCATCCTGATTCAACCTCAGGTGGTCAGCCTCAGCCAACACTGGTGAACTCCACATTGACTAGACTAATGTGCTAGAGTCTACTTCTGTATCTTGCCTAGAGAGAAATCAGACAACCACTATTTCTAAGCAATGTATGAGTTCTTAGTAACCATGGGTTTGGGGAACATAGCTGGTGAGGGCATATAAGCATAAACATGGAAGTGAGGAGTCCAGATTGGGTGCTGAAGACAATGAGCTCTCCACTGAACTGGGCTTCCTGGGCACTCCGTGTCTTAGTAGTAGTAGTAATAGTAGTAGTAGTAGTAGATTTCATTCCATTTCCTATTAATAAACAGCTCTTCTTTTTTCAAGATTCCACATATTGCTTTGTTGTTAAAGCAATAATAGCCTGAAATGGTTTCCACTAAAAATATTATAGAAATGCATATTTAAATTTAAAATATAATTTAGTGTCGTAATGTTAACAAAACCTCAGAACTACAATTTCCTTCCTGGAACTTTTATATTATTACCTGCATGAAGAGAGAATGTCTGAAAAACCAAAGAAATGAAAGCAAATGTTACAATTCTGTCATCAGATAATATTAAACCCAGGCAACAATAATTTTGCTAATCCTAAATATAAAGGGCTACTTGGAGAACCCAGCACGAAGTCTGGGTAAAACCAAATTGCATTAGTTTTTCAACTGTGAGGAATTTTTCATATCAATAGTATTGAAATTAAATGGTTCTTGGGTCAAAAACTTCAAGATAGCATAGTGACAGAATATACTTAATTAATTCTACTGAATCTAATTTTAACAGCTTCAAAGTTTTTTTTAAAGCCTCCCTCATTTCATTACCAAGTCTTAGATTTCTATTTGATCAAAAGTGACAAATATTTAATTTCCTCAGTTTAATTAATTTGGGCTGTTAAAAAAGAAGGTCCATTTAATACCATGATCAGAACATTTACAAACCAAGAAACAGTATCCAGGAGAGCATTCCAAAGACAGATTAAACATTTGCACAAGGCTATAAAGCTCATCTAGACCAATATCTATCATTACATAGAAATATGATTGCTTTGGCCTAATTAGCTGGCAACATGAACCTCTTCAAAAGAAGGACATATTTCCAAGGTGGCAGTGATTTAAAGGGAATAGGAAGATCTGCAAAAGTACTGCTTGTCTCCTGGAGCTCCCATTACTGTCATTCTGTCTCTTCTCTCAGGCTTTTCTAACAGCCATAAGGGAAAAAATGCTTATTATAAATGGACATATAAAACTGCTATTGTACATCAAAGATTTTGGAATTATCAATTTTTTTTGTACAATTATAGCACAAATCACTCATCCATACAAAACAACAGAAGCCAAGTAACTGTTGTTAATTATGACAAGCATCCAAAACCGAGCTGCAACAGACAAAATATCAGGTATGTGTTATTATATTCTTAGTAGCGTATCCAGAAATGTTGGATCAAGATAGGAAAATGAACTTGATACAAAAGGATAATAAGAAAGTTTATATAATTAGGAAATGTTATAATGCTCCAGAAAGTATCTTTTACAAAACACATCTTTCAGAAGGACACAGTGAAGGTATAGAAAAATATACGGCCTAATTAATTAATACTGCCTGCTACTCTGATCTGATTAGCTACCTGAGGCTAAAACAGAAATGTCAATCAGCATTGTTTAACTTATGCAAAGGGGGCAGTGCCCCATTCAATACAGTCAATGTGACTGGGATTTTCTGGTTAGTCTAGTCTAATTGGGGATGATCGGTGTTTGTTTTAATGTTTACATTCTCACATGCAGGAGGCTTTAAAATTACAACTAATGGTAAATCAAAAATTATCCTGCAGTTTCTCAATTTTCTCCCATATGAAAAGCAGAAAGCTTTACTACTTTATACTCAGAAAACTTGACTCTTCCTTTAACACTTTTCTTGACTTTTTTTTTTGAAGTTTTAAAAATTAATGGATGAAGTATGGGATGCTATTGCTGCTGTTTTCAGTTCCTTCCTTTTCTTTTGTTCTGGAGCCTTTCTGGTTGGCCAAGAGACTTGACCCATATCCGCTCAAAGTGGAGTGCTCACAACTGATGTCTTCCCTTGGGATTAAACTGAAGTATGGAAAACCAGAGAGGTCATTATTGTTGGAGAAATAATTGTACAGTGAACGGCAAGACACACTCCTTGGCTGCTTTAAATCAGAAGGAGTCTGGTAGCACTTTTTAGACTAATTTTAAACTGAGACAGACTAATTTTATTACAAGAAATTTTATTACAGGACATGATCTTGTGTGATTTGCAGTTGCATGGAGTGACCATGTGAATTTTAGCCCACAGAAGGTTATTCCTTCCTAAGTAGTCTTTCTGGGGTCCACAACCTTCTCAGATGGGACTTCCCAATGGTGAAAAATCTCAGATATGAATCACACATGCACATACAGCCACAGCAATTGCAGTGATGCAGGGAAAAGGGAAGAAGCCACAGTGTCAGTCTTGACCCTGAGTTGTATGATACTCTTCTGTGTCTTCCTCTCTCTTCCAGAACCAAGACGCACATGTGCACAAAGCCCATGCTCCCTCTTTTTGGATGAACCCACTTTCACTTCCCCCTCTTTATCTTCACAAGAGAAGAAAAGGAAGAGAATGTCTATCCAACAGCACCAGGAAAACTGCTTGGGCCTCTGAGGGCCCCACTTCCAATTCTGGCTGCTGCTAAGATGGCAGCGTATTCAAGAACAACACAGGAGGGGAAAATAGTGTAGTAACAGCAGGGTCCCCACTCTTCTTCCTTGCCACTCATCTGCAGTAAGTAGAAAAGGGAGACATATCAACAACCTTAGATATGCAGATGATACCACTCTAATGGCAAAAAGCAAAGAGGAACTAAAGAGCCTCTTGATGCGGGTGAAGGAGAGTGCAAAAGTTGGCTTGAAACTCAATATTAAGAAAACTAAGATCATGGCAACCGGCCCTCTCAATTCCT
>JANHFK010007467.1:78977-91857 GCA_036250565.1 Sibynophis collaris | reverse complement strand
TTGCCTCCATGGCAGATTGTTACTTTTGTTAAAAGAATATTTGATTTCCCCTACCCTTAAAAACCAATAAAACTCTTAAAAAAATCAGAATAAAGTAACATTGTGTATTGTCATCATACTTATAGAAAACAATGCTCTATCTAAGGCTGTCATGCAGAATTTACATACTTAGGAAAAGCTGACCCTTTTAACTTCCAAAAACTTGAGAATTTTTAAATTAAGATCTATGGTTTATAGAAGGCATCAGATGCCCTCTTCATGTTGCTAATCGTTTCAGGCCTGTTTTACCTTTTTTAAATACATGATTTATCTGCTATATTTGATTTTTCTTTTTAATAATTAATCTTGGACTGTAAATAACATTTGCAGGAAAAAACCCCAAACCTTTGACTTGGTTTGTGCCGTATGAAACTGTAAAAGAAAATGAGTCAGGGAAATAGGACTACAAAATAATTTATTCTTATTTCACATATTATTCCTATAAAAAATTGTCAAAAATAATTTTACTTCACTTCAGAAGTTAGTGAATGTTTTGGCATGTTTTTAAAATATTTATAAATCAAGGACTGAAATTTCTTCCTCTGTTTTTCACAAAATCTTATGCATTGTAGCATAGTTAAGAACTATGTTTGATAAGAGTAAAGTGAGATTAGCAGGTAGGAAACACATTTTGTGATCACATAATCAAAATAGATTTTCAGCAACTAGCACGATATTGGAGTCATAGGACTAATGCAGCAGATCAAATGGATGTAGCAATATTGGGGAAATAGCTTTAAAAACGTTATATATATGAAAATAATATTTTACCATAGAAATGTCAAGGATTTTTTTTTTCTGGAAAGGTTTTATCATTAAGGGCAGATCATATGATTTGCATACAGAAAATCCTCACTACAATTGCTAGCACCTTAGATTCTTGGGCATGGCAAAGATCCAGTCTCAACCCTAGGGCCAAAATCCAATTTTGGAAGTTGCAAGGACTCCTTTTTAAGGATGAACAAAGTAAAAATGGATGCATCTTGTGTGATGATTGTAACGATGTTCTTTTCATGAGCTTAAACATATCAGGTTGTTTTGGCAGAACCTCTCTCAACTGTGTCTCCAATTTATCATGGGATAATTTAACATGAAATTGGTTCCTGACATCAAGAAAAAGTGCTCGCTGCAGTAGGTAATTCCAAATACTCTGTATCTCTGGAGTGCTAGAAATTATTCATTATTTGCTTGCATGCCACAAACTCTTATTTTTAAAAAAATATTTTGTTCTCTATTCGTTCTTACTGTATTTTGCAGTTCCAGTAGTCTAAGCTTAGATTTATGTCGTGCAGGAGCTGTTTAACATAAGAAATGTTAATCTGTTAATGTTAATTAAATCTTATCCGATTTCCTATATTTTTAGGGCTCTACTTGTTCAGCAAAAATATAAACTATGATTACATAATGCATAATTGATTCAAGGTTCTGCTCAGTTTGCTAATCTGATTTGCTAGAATTATCTTTTTTGACTTTAGATGCCTTTTTTTCATGTCCATAAATTGAGGAAAGCAACTGATTCTAGACTTCTCAGCTAAGCTAGAGCTTTGAAAGGTATGAAAGTAAAAATAACCAAGAATGTTAGTTCACATAATCGATTTGAGTTGTTCTACCACAAGTTTTTCCTAGTACTTCCATTAAAAAATGTGCATCTTGTTCTCCAGTAAAGAAGCTTTTCAGAGCATTTCATTTCAGCTCTGCCAGCTTTCTGTTTCATGGTAAGGAATGAAATCCTTGTAACTCTCCGAAAGCTGTCACAGCACTGGCTTTGATGAGATTAATGCATAATCATACTAATATCGCTCCTTTTATTCCCGCGGAGTGTATAGAATGATTCTAAGGAATTGCGTGGTGACAGAATAGCACGTTATTTGGAACAAAGCTGAAATGAACAAGCTTTTTAGGATTGTAAAGTCTTTTGGAAGCCACATTTACTACAGGTATGCTAACACTGGTAATACCACAGGATTTCTAAAGTGGCATCTGGGTACCATTCGCTGCAACCAGAATTTGCTCAAAATTATGTTTTCCTTTAAAATACTCTGTGTGACAAGGATATTAGCTCCCTTTTAATATCCGAGTATGATGCCATGCAGGAAAATGGTCACCTGGCAATATTTTTTATAATGTCATCAAACGACTAAATAGTAAAAGATAAATTCAGAAACAGCCTTTCAGAGGCAGTTCAATATCCTCTGACTTCTTTACATTCTGCCACATACTGTTCCCTGGGATAAACTCATATTTCAAATAAATACAATTTCTGTGGAAAGGAAAAAAGTGCAATCAAGAATAAACAAGGTGGTCTCTGAATGAGGGCAAAGGTTGTTTTTTTTGGGGGGGAGGGGTCTGCAAGTTCACTAATACCACAACTCATATATTTCTTTGATCACTTCATACTTCTGTTTAATGTTACACTGTCATTCTAAATTTGCTTGTCTTTATTATCATGACAACTGGTTTATCAGGAAGTTTAGCTTACTGTTTTATGAAAATTATTTGTTGCCTCAAGGCAAGGGAAAAAAACCCCATTCAGATATTTGTGAGAAGTTCTGCTAATCTTATAGAAATTATTTTAGCTGCCCTAAAAATTTCTATAACTCTAGCTTGGCAAGACACACGTTATCAATTTTAATTTTGCTTCAGAAAAAAATAATAATTGGAAGTTCTTATAGAAAATGCTGTTAAAACAGAGCCATTATTTCAGATTAGGTTAAGTGAAAAATTAGTTCCAAACTATGTATCAACAAACTCATTCACCGCTGTAAGTGATAAAAATTGCATTTGTTTGCATTTCTATCTGGCATACATAATTCATTTTGAATATGCAAATTTAAATTTTATTTATACTAATAGAGCAGCACAGAAAAAATAGCAAAATTTTCATTTTTCACTTCAGTTGCCTTTCATTGCAAAGTATAGTCAGTGATCAGTTATGGCTCCAGATATTTTTGTTATGGATGCCATAGGCCCAGTGATTTGGGTGTGTGTATCAAATGTTTATCTTATTTGCTATGAAATAAACTCTAATGATTTAGATAAATATAGATAACAGAATTTGTTCTTGATGCTGTAAGCAAAATTAACTAGTCTAATCAAATTACAAAGTTAAATTACAACAAGGAATATATAAAGTTTTTAATCAACAATTAGTTAAGATAGAACACTAGTAATAAATTGATTTAAAAATCTATATTTGATTACTTTTGACCCAATTCTATTTTTGATCCCAAAATATCTAGGTATATACTAGGTGTTAGACTAAGGAGACAAAAGTGACACAAGGCAACCTTTTGGTCAGGTAAAAAAGTCAAGGCATGATATTATTTATTCATGTCTTGAATAATTAGTTAGCTAAGCTGGCAGCTCCCAAATGGCCTTTCCTTTTTGTTTCATATTCATATTCATGGCTTTACTAGGTTTTAGCATCACTAAAGGTCTCTGTATCAAAATAACAGGAGCAAAGACAAAATAACAGGAACAAAGACTGTTGTTATTGTGACAATAGTGACTGAATGATGCTATAAACAAATAATGAGGCAAGTTCACCAATAGCTCTTCTTTGATTTGTGATTCTTGTTTCAATCATTCCTGAAAGATCATTTCTAAATATATTGTGCAATACATTTACAATCCAATCCAATAGCCATACAATATGTCCAGAGAGAGTCAGACGGCAATGAGAAGGAAAGCGGAAATTAAGATAATCATCATTCAACAGGTGTATTTATAAACTTAAGGCTGAATGGTCTTGATGGTCATTATGAGCCAACAAGTAAGATGTACTTGGGCACATTACTTGGATCAAGTTGAATTTCTCAGGGAATTTCTGAACTACTTTGGAAATGTTATATATAAAATATTTGAAATTGACTCTTCAAAGTATTGTTTGGAGCTTGAAACAAAAATAACACAAAAGGAGGAAGTAAGTTTTTAAACGAAAGAGAGCAATCATGTATTTTAATAAAGAGTGCAATATAACCCCACTCCCTCAGAA
Source organism: Sibynophis collaris (assembly GCA_036250565.1). Lineage (NCBI taxonomy): Eukaryota > Metazoa > Chordata > Lepidosauria > Squamata > Sibynophiidae > Sibynophis > Sibynophis collaris. Next base: position 87,824 of record JANHFK010007467.1, on the reverse strand, counting down.
TTTGATTCATTATTGATCATATATAGAAACAGTACAATTTCTGAAAATGTTCATTTAGCTTTTAAGCATAATATTATTTGTTATACACTGTATCTGACAATTTCTTCAGTACTTTAACTTTTTCCAATTCAACAAAATTTTAATTAAAACAAATAATTACTAAAGGATTTAAAATTGCTTGTATATCTACCAGAAATGGTGCTTCCTTGTTATTTATAGGTCTACTCATTACACTGGTGTAAGCATGCTTTGTGCTATACACATTTTATTCCATTTTCATACAAACGTGCCAAGATCTCTTTTATAGAATTCTCCTTTACTTTCCTATGTTTGTCCATTAGTAAACAGCATCTATCCAAGGATACTAATAAACCCCAACAAATAGATATGCATCTGTAGCAATAATGGAGGGTCACTGCAATGTCTTTTTCCTATGACCTAACTTTCATCACAATTAATATAAAAAATATAAAACATTTTCCTCTAAAACTATTCTCCCATATCAGCTTTGTACACTGTGTTTCCCCCACGAATGTAATTGCTCTCCCTACATGTCTCCTTGTTGAACTAAAACTCTTTCTCCTTATAGGAGTTGGCCTCATGGTTGGTTTTCTCTCTCTCATTTGATTCATATGTATTCTGGATTTCATGTCTCAAATATAGCTAATTTACATAGAATCCCTCCTTAAAATGCTTTCTCATGCAACAGGAACAATCCACTTCAGGCAAACTTTCTTTAAAAGGCCCAATGAAGAACGCTCAAGACTGCAGAATAATGAAGTTTTTAAAATGAATCTGATAAAAGTGCTTTTTCTTTCAACCAAAAGGAGATATGGCTACATCACTATATAATAATAGAATATTAGGCGACACAGGCTTTTGGTTTGATATGGGAGGGCTCCTCTTACGTCTTTATATGCAGTATTAGCTGTGCAAAGGTTTGAAGCTGTCTGAAGATGAGCTATTCTAGCTCAACAACTGACCTTCCTCTTCTGCAGCAGCTAGCAGTGTTCCTTAATGAGCTACTGCTTGACTTCTATGGATTGAAAAAGAACAAGCTATCCTTGGAAGGAGATGAAGAAGAGAATGTCCTCAGGCTGAAAATCCAAAAGGTATTATAGCTTGTATCTTGTTCACATCTAAATTATGCCTGGGGCAGAACACCATTAAACACAGAGACAACTGTGTATGTACTTTCATCATAACTGTTAGGGCAGCGGCCTCAAAGAGCCGTGTTTTATGCAGAATAAAACAAGAAGACATTCATTTTTCTAAATGATTCATATAACAATTTTTTGAATCTTCAGTTGCATTACTGTTGATATAAACTTTCTCTCCGACCTGTGAATCCTTACTTTCTATAATCCCTATGTCTTGGGGGTGGGGGGGTAGACATTCCTGTTACTCTGAAGCATCCTAGATCTTTCTTTCCTAATTAAATGTCATACAATGTTTTATATCTGTATTTGGGAAAGGAGTGTACCAAGGTTGTATGCTATCACTATATTTCTTTAACTTATGTACAAAATACATCAGGAAAAATGCTGGATTAGAAGAAATAGAAATTGGAATTATAATTGCTGGGAAGAAGAATAACAACCTCAGATATGCTGAGCATATCCATTTGATGGCTGGAAGTTAAGAAGAATTAAGAACTCTTTTACTAAAGGTGAAAGAAGACAATACAAAATCTACTCTACTGCTCAATATAAAAGCAAAAACAAAACAAAGCTTATGTCAGCAATGCTATCCCAATGAAAACAAATAAAGAAATTGTGCTTCAAACATGTCAAAGAATTAACTCCCTTCAGTCATATTTCAAAATCTATGTGGTTTGATATGTTATAAATTTCAATTGGGCAAAACCCGAGCATAGGACAAACTTTGTCAACAAAGGTACCTCAAATGGACAAATTTAGAGAATGCTAGGGCTCATTACTTATAAATTGGTTACTGCTTAAGTGACATAGCACAGCTCCTGCTATCAGGTGCTATCCTGCTATCAGGTGATCTTCATTTTCAATGTTTCCTGAGAGCTTCCCAAAAGTCAATGGAGAACCAGGAAGGAACTGATATGATAGATGACACTCTTTGTCATCTTCCCACTAGCGCAGCCATTGCTTATGGCAGTGATGGCTAACCTTTTCCAGACCGAGTGCCCAAAGCATGCCTGGATCCCCAAAATGCAATGCGTGTGTGGACCTCCACATGAGCCGCCCCACGCATGCGTGGTAGAGACCCAAAGACCAGCTGGCCGGCGGGAAGCCCGTGTGCATGCACAGCAGAACTGAACTGAAGTTATGGCTCGTGTGCCCACAGAGGGGGCACTGTGTGCCACCATAGGTTCGCCATCATGGGCTTATGGGAAACTCATAAGGAGAAGGTCAATAGAAAAATGGCACATCCTCCACCAGTTCCTCTGAACTAGAAACATGCTGGATATTTTCACACTCCCTTGTTCCCTCCTCATCTGATTCAAAGTAATAATCACATTCTCTCTGATTTCAGCTAATCAGGATTTCAGAGAAATGTGTCATTCAATATTGAGAAGCTACTTTTCTATCAGAAAGTAAAAGCTGTTTTGTAGAACACAAGACCCAAAGCATTATAGATATCTACAGTTTTATAACAGAAATAGAAATGAACTTACTGTGCTGTTTTTCACTTGTTCATTGTATTCAAATGTTCATGTTCAGCAATGTTTTAAAACGGTATTAAAAGTACATTATACTTGTAAATATCAAGTATAATGTAGATCAATTTATTTATCTGATTGACACATATGAAATCTCTCTCTCTCTCTCTCATCATAAACAGTATCTTCATATTATATGAAAAGTTGAGGATTATTGCCTGGCTGAAGCTATTCTACAGATTCTTTAGAATTCAATCTCATATGTAGAAGCTATTCTATAAATTCATTAGAATTAAATCTCTACAGCTTTAGGTACCTGCTTTTTTTTTAACTGTGCTTTAAAAGAAAGGAGCCAGTACACATTCAGTATGCATGTGATTTGTTGGTTACTAGATTAGGAAGCTGCTTCTAAGATAATATTTTAGGATTATTTCATCATTGGAAAACATACAACAGTGATAGGAAGAAATGTATTACCTGCACATTTGGTTCGGGTAATCAGTGGAGGTCCTGGCTGACCTGTGCCACCTTCTCCAGGCCTGGTTAGAAGAACACGAATCTCATACTCTGTGTCTGGGTCCAAATGCCACAGTTTATATGTCGGTGCATTGACAGCATGCGTTTCTGTCCAGGTCCCTGTTGTCATATGGTATTCCACCTCTTTTAGGATGATAGGTCCATCCCCAATAATGGAATTTGCATTCAGCTGAATGAGCAGATAGGTTGGTCCAACGCCAAGCAACTGCGGGGGAGCTATTGGTCTAGGAGGTTCTGTAAGATAGAACAAAAGCCAACTGAGTGAGAAAGATAATAAAACAGTAAGATAGTAAGCAAAAAATCAAATCAGATATCAGAATCGATTATACAATAACTATCATTCTAAATAAATGGATGAATATTTTAACGTAGTTTAGAAAGATTATTTATTTATTTATTTCATTTCTAAAGCCATTCTTCTCAGCAAGTGACTCTTATTGTTCTTAGTCAATAATACATAGGCATATATCTGTATATGTGTGTATAGATAAACTTAAAAGTCAAACAAAAATAAAATACAATCTCTGATTTCCTGCAAATGAGTAGCAATTTTTTTTTTAAAGTGAGATTTATTAATGGAAAAATTAAGGAAACGCATAAATTCCTAAATGAATTTATGAATGAACCCAATAAGAAGCTTCATTTTTCATTACAAACATTTTTCAATTCAATTACACCTAAAGCTAAAGCTAAGGTAAATAGGGCTTTCTCATTCGGACGGACTACAACAAAGCAAGTTCCAAAGCTGAAGAATTAACTAAGCAAAATGCCTATCCTATAACAACTATTACAAACAATTTCCTGAGTCTGTTCTTTCTCTTGGAAAAAAAGAGAATGCCATGGAACATTAGGTAGCTGCTTTATTTTATGTGAAAATATCATGGAACATAAAATAGTTGTTTTCTACAATATTAAAAAAGGAGTTCAAATGCTGCCTTGTGAAATCCACCAATGTCAGAGTAAAGCATCAAATTAGATGCTTTCTTTTTCCTGTAGATTAAATTCCTCAAAGCTTCATAGCTGCCTGGCCACCATTTACACTATATATTGTTTCAGATAATAACAATTACAAGGCATGTATGTCTCTAGATTTTTAATACCTAGCATATTATCTCTAACATCCCATATGATTTCAATGACAATTTTCTACTACTTTTTTGAACAAGTTATTTTACTTGTTTACTATCGGCCCATGATTAGGAGGATTTTTGCTCAAATTCAGCTTCAGTACCAATTGTGCTCATTCCTTGATCGGAAAATCCTAATCCCTACTTTATCAGACAGGGTTGACATGTTCTGGGCCCTATTATTTAAGCAATATCATCCTATAAGACTGGGAAGTGTGCTTCTTTAGGCACTACACTAGACAACATTATCTTCAAACATCAAAACAACACCTCTATACATGGATGATATTAGATGGAATATATAGAAATCAAATTCACTACATTATTGCTAAAAGAAGGGGAAATAACTTTATTATAGCATCAAAGACATGACTACATACTGACTGTGGAACAGATCATGAAATATTCATTGTTAACTTTCCAAGTTAAGTTAAAGAAGAAGAAAGCCAACCAATTTCTATGATATGATCTTGAATATCCTGTTTCCCTCAAAATAAGACATTCCCTGATAATAAACCCAATCGGGCTTTTGAGCGCATGGCAATAAGGCCAAGCACTTATTTCAGGGTTCAAAAAAATATAAGGCAGGCTCTTATTTTGGGGGAAACACAGTATAAATTTTTACTCTAACCTGATACCATTTTCAGTTTACTTTGTTTTATAGAAAAAACTAAACAATATCTACACTTGCATTTTAATAAAATGAAGCAAGAAATACAGATCTATGGTCCAGCTAGAAAACAAATTTTATCAGAATATAGTAAAAACTTACACCATCTAAAATTCTGAATTGATTTCTTTGTAGAATCACCCATTCTATAAATCGTTATGGCATGTCCTAGTGAATAATGGAAAAATGCTTAATCTTAATTGACCCTTTTGGACCAGCTCAAATATTATGCAAAAAAAAGTGGGAATATCTCATAAGCATGAACAAATTTAAGAAAATCCTTCAAGGGTTAGCAGGTCAGACATTTGGACAAAAAAGATATAAAAACATGTCTGCATGTTCTATTGCTGTCACCAATGCTAACAGTTATAAGCTTTCACTGATGTGAATAATTCAAAATGCCATCTGTTTCGTTCAGTGTAAAGCTAACATGCAGAGAACAAGGTCAGTCTCTTCCATATTCTTAGCCACTAAAATTTTTACCTTGACACCAGTTTGATTGTATGATACTCCTAGTGTTGGATGTGACTGTTCTAATAGCTTCTTAACAGCAGTTTGTCGATTTAGTGTATTGTACAGAAAAAAAAGGAATAGGCAGATGAAAGACTTCAATGATTATAAACACAGTACCAGCTTCCAAGTCCTTTAAAATATGTCAAATATTTTAAACCAATAAGACTATATACACTGAGAAAAAAATATGTAAGTCAATTGTAAGGGGCACCTATGAAATAAAGGAGCAAGTCAACTGCCACAATGTTACTATGCTTGATCCTTTTAGTTAGCATGTGCAAGGATGAGGCTAATGCACCTGTTCTGAAGTTAATACATTGTTATCTCCATTCTGAATGACTGAATTACTATATAAAACATCACTTTGCGAATACCAACTTGGCATTTCCCATGCTGCCACTGCAAATAAGATAACATCTGGAACAGAAAGGGAAATTGGTTCTGTTTTAGAATCTGATAACAGATTTTTGTAATGTTGAAGCTATAAAAAGCAAGTCAGTGTAGGAAGATTGGAGGTCAGGAGGACCTTGAAAAAAAAGGATATATAGTTTGTCCCCCTGGTCAAATTACAAGGAATTCCCCAAAATGTACTTACAACCCATTTCAGGGTTCTGATGACTGCACACACACATACACATACACATGGTCACATGATCACATTTTGGGTGCTTGATAATTGGCTTATATTTGTAGTCATTTCAATTAATAACCTTAACATTCACTTAACGGCCATGGCATTCACTAAATGAAAGATACAAAAAGATTGTAAATTGGACACAGTCATTTGGTGACCTGCTTAACAACCGCCATAATTTACAATCATAATTCCAGATTTAATTATGGTTGTAATTCAAGTACTACCTGTACAGCATGCTTAAAAGTTTAGCAAAAGGAACTTCAAAATCAATTAGAATAGAGCTGGAAGGAACTCTGGAGGTCATCTAGTCCAACCCTCTGCTCAAGCAGTGGACCATATACCATTTCAGACAAGTGGCAGTCCAGTTTTTTCTTAAAAACTTGCAGTGATGAAATACTATAACTTTTGAAGGCAAGCTGTTCCACTGGTTAATTGTCCTGTTAGGAAGTTTCTCCTTAAGCAGGTGGCTTCTCTCCTTCATTAGTTTCCATCCATTGTTTCTTGTCTTGTCTTCTGGTGCTTTGGAACATAAGTTGACCTCCTCTTCTTTGTGGCAGTCCCTCAAATATTGGAATACTGCTATCATGTCATTCCTAGTCCTTCTTTTCTCTAGGCTGGCTATACCCAATTCCTGCAACCGTTCTTCATATGTTTTTCTCTCCATACCTTTAATCACATTAGTTGCTCTTCTTTATACTTTTTCCAAAATCTCAACTTTTTTTTTTTTGCGATTCTATGTTTATACCACCATAGATTGTATTAGCTTTTTTGGCTGCTGCCGTATACTGCTGGCTCATTTTTAAGAGATTATCCACTAGGACTCCAAGATTCCTTTCACAGGTACTGTTTTTGAGCCAGGTTTTGCCAACTCTATAGTGCCTTAGGCTTTTCCTGCCTTGGTATAAACCTTGCTTTTCTCTACATTAAATTTCATTTTCTTGGATAGGGCCCATTGTTCAGTCTGACAGGACCTTTTTGGATCCTGAATTTGTCTTCTGGATTATTGACTATTCCTGCCAGTTTAGTGTCATCTGCAAATTTGATGAATTCCCCTTCTATTTCCTCATCTAAGTCATTTATGAGGATATTGAAGAGCATTGGGCCCAAGATAGGAGCTTGTGGTACCCCACTGCTAACTTCCCTCCATGTAGACATAGTACCATTAAGGACTACTTGTTGAGTACAATTTGTACAGCCAGGTACAAATCCATCTGATCCTGATGCTGTCTATCCCACATTTTTCAAGTTTACCAAGAAGGTTACCGTGGTCTATTTTGTACAACACCTTGCTGAAGTCTAAATATACTATGTCCACAGCATTTTGTTGCTCTATTAATTTAGTCACTTTGTCAAAGAATGAAATAAGACTGGTTTGGCATCATCTGTTTTTAACAAATCCCTGTGGGCTACTAATTATAACTTCCATTTGTTTCTAGATGTTCACAAATCTGTTTTTTGATTATTTTTTCCAGTATCTTCCCAGGTATTGGTGCTAGGCTGATTGGTCTATAGTTTCCTGGGTCTGGGGTCCCCCCCCCCCTTTTTTTTGAAGATGGTAACCACAACAGCTCTTTTCTAATCCCCTGATAATTCCCCAGTGCTCCAGGTTTTTTAAAAGATATGGTACAATGGTTCTGAGATAACATTTGCCAGCTCTGGGATGTAATCCATCAGGTCCCAGTGATTTATATTCATCAAGATCAGGCAGGTGTTACCTTGCCATTTTCTTCCTTATTTTAATTTTTATTTCTCATCTGTATTTTACAGTTATGTTTTTGGTAGGTTGGGCTATAGTTTCTTTTTGTGTGAAGACTGATGCAAAGAATGAGTTAAGCACCTCTGCTTTCTCTCTACTATCTATTATGTCCTTGCAATCTCTCTTTAGTGGATTGACTCGACTTTTTTCTTGTGATTTATATGTTGAAATAAACTTTTTAAAAATTATCTTTGACTTTTGTTGCAAGTCTTTGTTCATTCTGAGCCTGTGCTTTCCAGACTTCATCTTTGCAGTTTAAGGCTATTTGCTGTTATTCTGTGTCCCTTTTTTCATTAATATAAGTTAATGATTGAGTTAACACAAGGTGTCTGTCTCATCCTATTAAAGCTAATTTAATGAGTACAGATTGCACTCTTAGGGTAGGGAAGCAGCAAATTTCTCCAACATAAGGCGTTAAAACAGTATAGTGGACAAGATAGAACTCTGAAGCACATGGATCAATCATCTAGTAGGTCAGCGGTCCTCAACCTTTGCGGCTTGGCGGCCCTGCTGGGTGGGAAGCAGTTTCAGGAACATGCTCTAAATACACCTCTTACTGAATTTGCTCTGAAAATCAGTTTCATTCAAATGTATCTGGAATTTTGGGGCTCCCACAGTCTCAGTTATCATACCCAAGAATAGAATTTTTAAAATTGGCCTAAATTATAATAAGAAAATCTTCTCTTTTTCACATATTTTTGTATTCTTATAGTTACCTCTTTTGAGCAGCTAGGAACACATTCCACATTGAGGCATTGGTTGCCTGTCTTAATCATAGTGCCTGAACTAGAGTGGCCAAATAGGAAGGAAAAGGGTTAAGCAAATTGATGAGCGCCTCATCTATCTATCTATACCAGTGATGGTGAACCTATGGCACGCGTGCCACAGGTGGCACGCAGAGCCATATCAGTGGGCACACGATAATTGGCCCAGCTCAGCTGATTTTCAGGCAGGGAGGGGGGAACATCGGCC
>JANHFK010007467.1:66022-77301 GCA_036250565.1 Sibynophis collaris | reverse complement strand
TCTGGTTTATTAGTATTATGAGAACAATTATTAAATGCATATTATTAAAAATCTAATGTTTTGGTCAAACAAGTTAGTAAGGGGCATGGCCAATGTAGCCAGTTTATTGGCCTAGGCAATAAACATTACTGTGGGTTCCTTGATTAATTAATTGATGCTGACCATTACTGATTGATAAGAGCCAGTATGTGTGTTGAGGTTAAGATTTTGGAGTCAAGAGACCCATGTTCCAGTCCTCCTTCAGCTCATTTAATGCCTCTGGGCAAATCATTGTCTCTGATTTGCCTCTTAGATTAGGATAGTGGAAGAAGGAGCCCTACATTCTTGTATTCACACACACACACACACACACACACACACACGAAAGATAGATAGATAGAAAGAAATGAAATGAAATAATGTTTATCCCCCTGAAAGAATATTGAAGAAATTGGACTCCATGTGCACATTATGGGGCCTTGTTTTTTTCCAATCATTGTTATTTCATTTGATAAAAGAAATTCCTTTTTTTTAAATTAAAAAAAATTCAGAAAGATTTACATGGAAGCAAGGTTCTTAAGTCTGCCTCTATTCAAAGGTGGTCAAGGACTTTAGGATTTGTGTGTTTGTATGTGAATGAGGAACTGAGTGAGGCAGAGAGAGGCAGTCTTCCTCTTGTATCATCCTCTTTCCTCAGTGTTTCTGGCTTTCAAATAATCGGAAGGGATTGCCTTCTATGGGTTTTGTCACAGAACGCAGGCCATTTTTCACTGCCTATCAATTTCATCAATTCAAAAACAACAACAAAAGGAAGAGAAACAACCTAGGGGGGAATGTAAGAATTGATTACACACGTGAAGAACTGGCTATTCATCAAATTTATCGATCAGAATTTCCTATTAAAATTGAAACAGTAGGATGAAATCCCAGAAAAACAGAGAAAATGGGAAGAATAAAAACCTGTTTCTTTCCCTCAGATCATACAGTTTATTGAAGAGAAAGCTTAATATAGTTATTATCATAATATAATCTCATGTTTCAAAAAACAAGATTTTCATATGATTCTTTAATGGTTCATATTCCTGAGAGTACATACTCTCATTTCCCATGCCCATTTTAAATTGCTCCATTTTGCAGGCTTTTAGAAGAGTATATAAAGTTTAGAAGCTGGGCTTTTAAAAATGGTAATATTGATTTTAAAAAATGATAATATTGAATTTTATGGAAAAAAAAGCTATGAATTAGCAAAGCTAATATATCGCTGCATACAGTTTTTTTCTTCCTTAGGCTGAAAGCAAAGCATATACATAGTTGTATATACGTGTATAAAGGGATGCATGATAAAATCCCTTCATGTACGCATAAATTATACATTATTTTTTAAACTGCTTATCAAATTAAACAGCAATTGTTTTGCAGCATCATTAATATTCTTCATAACAGAATGTACTGTCAGAGCCAGAGGAATGGTGCAGCTTACCAAACTATACTAAATGACATGGAGTCCCAACGTACCAGATAAATTTGTGGTTACCTAATTAACTTTTGTCTTAATGAATCTCATTCCTTATTCTACAACTAGAGTGATCAAATATTCCCTAATTGCCATTTCAGTGTTACAGAGTTTACTTCTATTCTGCAAGTAATCTGTAAACATTTTGCATCAAGATTAGGGGCTAAAATACAGACGGCCCAAAATTAGTTTTCTGTTGGGTTATTTTTCAGAAGGCTACATAGCAACTTAAGGATAGGTTTGAATAATGAGATAAGAGACTCAACTTCAACTTTTACTTCATTATTCAAGGACAGATGGTATAATTAAAAATTCCATATTAATTTCTGAAATTATATTTGACGAGATGGAAAGCAAGGAGGGATATGAATGTATCACAAATCAAACTAGTGATCAAGAACATCAATATGGTTTACACAGAAATGTTGGGGTAGGTTAACTTAGTTTGTTGATACTTGGGTTAAAATTGGCAAGCTTAGAAAGGAAGACAAAGCTTGGTCAGAAGGAGTTTGTAGAAACACTAATATACCTTTATGCTTTTAATAGGCCAGTGTAAAACAAATGCAATTTTGAGTTTAGCTTCCATTCATTTTTTCACAAAAAATAAAATGAGTTATAGTGCATGTGCTATGACGGTCTGTTAGTGGACAAGTAACCCACGCATTGGCCTTAATTATTCCCAAAACTCTTTATAGAGTTTGTTAATCTCACATATAATCTTTATGGCTGATCTTCCAGTGAGGTGAGGCAAGCCAGCACTTTTATTTTCTTCTCTCTATGCAGATTGCATGGGCATTTTATCCCAAAAGGTAGATGGATGTGAAATCAAGATTGACAGAATTCTTTCTGGAAGAAAGAAAAAATCTAGAGGTTGCCCACATGAACTTTGGCCATCTGGTTTTTGGGAACAGGCAGCAGAAACTGTTGTTTTTGTAGCCACTTATTATCAGCTGGGAGTTGTGAATTTTATAATTTTATAATACCCTGGGCTGCAAATGCAGCCTCATGGACTCATGGCTAAACCACAGCTTTTAAAATATTTTGGATTGAAGAGCCTTCAGAATTACAAACCCACAAGTTGCTGGGTGAGTTTAGTCCATTTAAAAGAAAGGATACTACATGTTTAGTCCATTTAAAAGAAAGGACATGTTTCAGTTTTGTAAGATCTTTGTTAATTCATTTATTTATTTTGTAACTTTTGCAATATATCGCAATGGAGTAACTTTACACCTAAGAATTGATCTTCTCATGTGGGAAAAATCTGTATTGTTTTCATTTCAATGTAAAATAAGACTTTGAAGATTGATTACTAAAGCACATAATGGCAACTTTAAAGGAAATTTTTGCTCTGTATGTATAAGTCTTAACTGGCAGTAGAAGTTTTTATTGAAGATGATCAAACTCCTTTGAAGATAACCAAAATGGGTTTTAAGGTGGACTTGAAAATATAATGTGCAAGAAAGAGATGGAAATTCTGGGTCTGCAAATATAATTGGATGATCTTTTTTTTTTTAAAGAGAGAGAGATATAAATAATACCCCAACAGTAAACTATCGTTTAAATTGAAATATAAGAGATATATTAGGCTTCCTTCATAGAACGTATAAATGGACTTGACTAAAAATGGTAAGAACTTCAAGAGAAGAGGAAAGAGGAGTTAGAGTTTGTCTATGGGATCTAAGGACAATTGGGAGGAAGGGGGAGAAACTAGGGAATTGGTTTACTTACCTGTGTTTAAATAATGAGTTGCTAACTTTGGTGATGTTTAATGGTTATTGGACAGTTTTTTGTTTGGAAATGTTCAATGGTGGAATAGATTAGTTTGTAATTTGGCTATATATGAGCTGTGGTGGTGCAGTGGTTAGAATACAGTACTGCAAGCTACTTCTGCTGACTGCAGTTTAGCAGTTCAATTCTCATGGTTGACTCAGCCTTCCATCCTTCCGAGGTGAGTAAAATGAGGACCTAAATTGTTGGGGGCAATATGCTGACTCTGTAAAATGCTTAAGAGAGGGCTATAAAGCACTGTGAAGCGGTAGATAAGTCTAAGTGCTATTGCTATATGAATAAGGAGTTATTATTTCTAGTAAAGTTTAATCGTTTTCATTTTTACTATTATTATTTTTGTCATGTTTAATTGTTAAGAGAGGAATCAGGGGATTTACACTAAATGAAAAGAGGGATTAGGTTGTTCGTCATTTTTGTTAAATTTTCACTGGATCTTTGAGGATCAATAAGGAGAGCTGAAGATATAGAGATGAGTTTATAGAAAATGAGGTGAAGTATGAAATGGAAGATTTATCTGGTTGTAATTTAAGAGACAGCAGTAAATTGTTACTGTTGAATATGCCTGCTGGGGATGAAGGAGGCAGATGCTTTTTCTTATTATCATTGATGGGGGGAATTTGTCTTTCTTTTGTCTACACTGTGTGTGTGTGTGTGTGTGTGCATTCATTTCTTAGGTTTCACTGATAATTTTATATGTTTAATATAATTATTAATAACATTACTGATGAAAAAAAAAGAAAATATGCATAGAAGCATAAATAATTTCTAAAAGCCCATTAGAGACCTTCCATCCAATTTTCCCTATAAATATAAGGCTATGACAGCTTTGGCTGGAGAAAGGGAGTCATAGCTCAAAATATCTTGATGATACTTTGTTGAGGAAAATAAATGGCTGTTTTCCAAAACCAACAAAAATGAATTATCCACCACGTATCATGGTGGATAGGATATCATTTACATATTCTGTCTATGAAGCCACTTCCGCCCAGCAAAGGAATAGCAATATACAAATAAACTGGGTAAAGCACCTCTTCACATCATCAGACATAGGAGCAAAAAGCAGCGGGAAAGACTACTACCATGAAAAAAAAGAGAGGGCAATGCTATAGCTCTGCCTCTGCCTATTCACTTTTCATGACCGAAGTGAATGTTATTTGCAGAAGCATCTGCCCAAAATAATTACTTTCCAATTAGGAAAGTATTCAGTAATATTGCAATATGCCTGTAAAGCACACACAGAATTTTGCTCTACTATCTTCTTAAACTAATACAAGGAATTCATTACAATTGCAGAACTGCTTTACATCCCGAAATGTAGATTACTTTTAATTACAAATCAGTGCAAATGTTTTATTTTGCTGCTAGACTTTGTTTCTATTGTCAGCATAAATGGATTTTTTCCTGATGCTAAGCATTTTACATTCCAAAAACTCTCATAATTCAAAGGAGTTGAATGATTAAAGATTCTATCCCCTACATACACACACACATACACATATCAAACAATAGAAACACCAATTAAAATAAACAAATCCTTTTTTGGGAACTAGAGCTAATATATTCCTGTTCCTCACCCACATTTCTTTTTCTCTATACAGATTCAGCTCTTTATCTCTCTCTCAAGAGTCTCCCTCTCTCCCTCCCTCCCTCTCTCTCAAGACTCTGTGTGTGAGAGAGAGGGGGGAGGAGAGAGAGACTGGAACATAATACATCATCCTTTATTTTAGGATCTAGACAGTATACAATAGTATATTCATCATGAGTTGAATGATCCATACCAGCTACCTCTGAATACCGTATATGATTGGACAGTGTAATTTGTGTTCATCCTAACTGGACACTATTCTAAACACAGCCTCTAAAATCAGGATTATATTGCACTAACCAGTGCCAATATTTTACCCTTAATACCAGCTAACAAGATATCTGTGCCAGTATGTATAATAAATAACTGAGCAGCTGAAACTGAACCTAGAAAGAACCTCAAATAACCTATCAATGTGCTATTTTATAGGTAACATTAACAGGGTCATGATTAGTCATTTCCTGTGAATGATTAAAGAACCAAATTCTTTCAAAATCCTTGAAAGATCTGTATTGGTTGAGCCTTGTGACATCTCTTTCAAAATTGTTCTCAAACAGAACAAGTGCCCCGAGGACTGAAGGTTACTGATATATCACAAATCACCTTATTTCATCCTAGGAGGAAAAAAATAATTATATCTGCAAAAAATGATATGAGCCACATTTTAGATATAATATCCAATTATCCATTTCATTTTCATTTATACATGCTGGGTGAGATCATTTATCATGTTTCATGAGAATGTCCAGGAAGCACACACAGCCAATTTGGATAGGTAGCAAATTACTCACCGTATTAACATAAGCTTCTAAGATCACATCAACAAGTACTGTGCATAAATGAGATAATTACATTTACAATGAGCAGAAATGTTTGAGATGCAGAAATAATGGTCTCCTAATTGAACATCCTGGTTTGTTTTCTTAAGTATAGTAATTTAGATCCAGTAATCAAGAATTACTGTGCTGCTGGAACACCAGCCAGGTGTCACTGCACGGCTCTGAATCTGGAGATGAATCTTTTATCATCAAGTCTTCCTTCTCACCACCAAGTCATCCATCATGTTTCTGAGACAGCTTGGAATGATAGTGCTGGACCTTCACATTACTGCTCCTTGAACTCCATCTCATCCATCTTTTGCATCATGCCTGATTTGCAGCAAAGTATCATCTCCCTGCTGCAAAACCAGGTGTGAACCCAATCATGCCTCTAACCTAGAATGCCACTCTAATAGTAATTGATTTTTTAGAGCTACACTCAGAACTTGGAAATCCCATCTTTGGGAATTCATAAAGGGAGATGATAAAAAATGCAATTGCTTCAGAGAACTCAAATCTACCGGTATTTATTTATTTGCTTCTCTTCTTTAAATATAAATGTTACTGGTGTTTGTTTTGGATGTGTCACAGATATTCCCACGCATGGAAAATTGCAAATGTTCTGTGTGCATAGAGACACAGTATTATTTTAGGAACACTTCAAATTAAATAGAATACCTTTAGACATTTAAATTAATATATTTAATATGTATTCACCCTGTGCACCAAAAGAGGAACTTATTATTAACCCCTAGTTCATCATTCAAATAAAGTCTGTTTCAAAATCTCCACTGACAATAAACCATTCAGGATTAAGTACAGTAATTCAGTTTCATCTGAATACAGCTATAAAAATTTAATAAATCAAAATGATCAAAATGCCCCAGTGGCAGATTGGAATTCTGTTTCCAATTCAAATTCTCTTTAATACATGGCTTCACTGACATCTTGCATTTTCTCATATCTAGGCTGAATCCCAAATAGGTTCTGCTTTCTCTTGTTACTAAGCATTGGGCAACCAATCTAGTTATCCAATCTCTTCTCAGCAATCCAGCACAACCCTGGAGAGGTGTCAGACTTGGAAGATTTTTCTCTTGTACTCATCAGTGAAGAATCAAATATTATGAAAACCTCCCTTCTGAACTCATTAGAACAGAATATTCTGATTCTATATTTCTGCCCAAGGATTTCTTTTTATACAATATTAACAAAAGAAAAAGTCTTTGAAGGGCTAATTAAGAGCTGCATCCTATTTTGAGATAAATTCAGGATTTCTGTTTTAAAACATCTAATAAACACAGCATATTTTCCTGCCCAATACATACAATTGGAGCAGAGTATTAATACAGCTGGTGTGCCATTTTATCTAAAAAAAGAACCTTTTCATGAAAACCTTCAATAAGGACATATCTATTTTAGATTTTAAAATAATATCTGCAATGATGAACTAAAAAGTATGTCTATCATCAGGTCACTGTGGATCAGTGGTGAAATTCAATTTTTTTTACTACCGGTTCTGTGAGCATGGCTTGGTGGGCGTGGCAGGGAAAGGATACAGCAAAATCTCCATTCTCCCCCTACTCCTGGGACCAGCCAGAGGTGGCATTTGACAGTTCTCAAACTACTCAAAGTTTCTGCTACCAGTTCTCCAGAACCTGTCAAAACCTGCTGGATTTCAGCCCTGCTGTGGATGACAAACTTCTTTCTGCAGTTGATTAAATGTGCAGAGATATCAGGATCCAAACTCTTTTTAACTCTAGAAAAGACAAGAAAGCCTTAGCTTGAGATAATGAATTCTTGATTTGTGAGATTTATTAAAGTAATCTCTCCATTTGGGAATTATTTTTGTGACCAAAACAATAAGACAGAACTGAGTAGAAATAGTTTTATTATTAATATCTGTCCCAGATGTTTCTGTCATTGCTGTGAATAATTACTAGTCTATCTGCTACTATCACAGAGCATTTGGAAGGAGAACATCCATCTTTTGATTAATTTAGAAATGTGTTTACTATGATACATTGTGAATATCAAAATAGAGAAAGTAGACCCAGTCTCATAGATCTGAATTAGATATACATAATTGCTCCTAGACTCTATCTTCTGATACTTGACTAAACAATGACAGTGACAGATAAAGAACAGGAACACTTAAAGGAAAACATCTCCTTAAGTAAATAAATAAAGCACAAATTCAATTTTATATTTTTGCCCTTTTACAAACTTAGCAAATGTAAATAATTCGAATTACTCATACGGTATAATATTTGATGTTTTCTTCACGAACGTTAGAATTGATAGAAATAATACTGCCTCTATTCCTCATCATTTCCATGCTTTTCCAAAACATCAACATCTGCTAAAAGCTGTAGGGTTAATTTTTAAATAAAAGCTGTATATATATTAAAATAAATCCTTAAATTTTTTAAAGTTAAAAATTAAAATAAATGCTGGTTTTATTTAAAAAAATGTTTTATAAAAATAGTGCTTACAATGTAATACATAATATGAAAATATGAAAAAATATGTAAATAAGTAAAGAAATATTAGGAGACCTTTTCAATCATGTTTTATTAATAAGAAAAAAATATCTGGAGGAAAAGATGGTGTCTGGCACCTGTTTGTCAATGCTCAAGAATATAATCCATAATTTGTACCACTGTTTTACTGACATGTCACATTTTTAGGAAATGTATCAGAGAGACCCAGCATGCAGCAATGGTTAATGTCGGGGACTACGAGGTAGAGATCCAGGTTCCAGGCCACCATCAGCCATGGGGCTCATTGAATGACTTTGGAGTAGTCACTCTCTCTCTTAGCTTATCCTACTTCAACAGTAGCCTATCCTTAATACTGTAAGGATGAAATTAATGGAGATCCTCTTATAAGGTCCCTTGAGTTCCAGGAGGTATATAGCAGACAAAAAATTCAATCAATCAGTTCAATTATGAAGATGCAATTTCCTACAGCATTTCACAACTTTCTCAAGACAATAAAAAGGACATTTTTCGGACTATAAGATGCACCTTCCCCCCCCCCCCAAAAAGAGGGTGAAAATCTGGGTGCATCTTATACTCTGAATGCAGCCCCACCCAGCCTCTCAAATGGAGGTTTCAGAGGCTGAAAAAAAAGCAAGGCACAGAGTTCACAACCAACGAACCTGTTGCTAAAATTCACCTCTGGGAACAGCTGATTAGGGGTATTCCGTGAAGCCAATCCACCCGCCATCAGCTTTTTTCTTATTTTCCTCCCCAAAAACTAAGGTGCGTCTTATACTCAGATGCGTCTTAATAGTTCGAAAAATAGAGTAATTTGATGTGTACTGTTGTCCATGAAACTAAGGTTTGGTTTTTACTCCACCATTTTCTGATGGACTTCACTTTTAGAGCTACTACTGAAATGGACAACAGTAAACATCATACAGTATATGTAAGTTTCCCACCTCTGTTTCCTGACACTTATGATTTTTCGGTTATAAATGTAAAAATATATAAACTAATTTTTCTTTGAATTATGTCTTTTTAATTCTAACACTTTACCCAGTTCATTTTCTTTCTTTCTGCTGGCTTACCAATATTAAGTGTTAAACGACATCTTCTGACCATATATATTCCTGGCAATAGAACTGAGCCGATTTTAATCTAGTTTATCAACAGCCGGTCTTATTCATCTCACATTCATTAAAGCCTAGAAGTGTCAAGATTTGTCTTCTACAAGTTGAAGATGGCCTCATTAGTCAAAATGATATAGAAGCAATACTCAAGACATGACAAAATAAATTGCATTTCATCGTATCATGTTTCCACCTCCCCCTACAGTTGAGGGATCACATAGATCAAGATTCGTCAGTATGAGAATTCAGCACTGAAATTTTTGTTTGTTCCAAATAGCAATAGAAAGTCCTTAAGCATGCCCTGTCACTTTGGGTTTAGAAAGGAATGCACTAATAAACTCTTACCCCCGGTCCTTTTTGACTATGGGCAACACTATGCCAGCTTTTATTAAAGGCAATTCATATCACTGGCCCAAAAATTTCCTTTAAAATTACCATCTTTTGTGTCCATAGAATACGACATTGGCGTTAAAGTGCCATTAAGATATAGGCCCTGTCATCGTACTTAATTTTCAGCACAGTTTTAACACTGGAGAAGCTTTCTCCCCAGGGTATGTTTTTGACTAATGAGGCTTGTTTGATGGTTAACGAAACAAACAAGAAGAAAACACTTTTCACTGGGTATTGCTTTTGAAATAATAATAGTAAGCACAGCAATCTACATCCTCCAGCTATGAACTCATACTCCCAGGATTTTAGATGCAGAATTTAAAATAAAGGGTACATCTAGCAATTATTTTTCGCTAATTTTTATCTACAACCCAATGTAAGAATCACCTATATAACTGCGAGGTTTATAATAGCGTGATTTACTAGACCATCCTCTCCATGGAAGCTTCTTGGTTGTCTTTGAGTCCATTGCTCTGTCTCAGCCCACCTGTTTTTGGAGGGTTGGTTGTGGAGAAAAGTGAGAGGAGATGCTTTTAATGGTAAAATATAAAGGGATCATGTCTGAGAAATCTAAGAAACCCTTACCTCGAACAATAAGTTGAGCAAAGTTGGAAACTCCAGATCCTCTCTCAGACTGAGTAACACAACGGTATAAATCCTGATCTGTTTTTGTTACTTCCTGAAGTTTAAACGTAGCAGCAAAACGTCTGTGATTTATGTTTTTTGTTTGGGCCACTGGAATATCTTCTCCATTGCGTCTCTGAAAACAATAAAACTCAGGGTTAAAAAGGCTGGATGATGTTGACATCATGTATCTGCTTGGAACAGTTAAAATACTAAAAGAAAAATGACTATCTCGTTAATACCGTTCATCAAAATAGAGCTTCACAAAGTTTGAAAAAACACTTCCTGAGCTTCTATTATGTTTGTTTACCTATGTTATTTTAAAATATGATTTTTCTGAGTAAGGGTGATAAGCATTAAACACCATATAAATAATTGCATTTCAATTCCAGATTGCTCTGACGGTCAACATAAATGAGGGGAAAGAGTCAACATAAATGAGGGAAAAGGGGGTGTGAGTGTGGTGTTGCACATAATCAGTTAACATAGCCTGTTCAGAAGTTGTAATTTCACAATTTCACATAGGTTTTGTACACAATATCACCTAGTAAGACTGACAAAAGAATTTTAAAGAATAGTAGAATTACTGTAGGAAAGAAAGTTGGGTTGCTGCAGAATGGACATTAGCCTTGGTATGTTCGGCAAACAGCACGACAGAATACCAAAGAATCTCCTCTGAAAGGCCAGAAAATACTGCTTGAAGTCACGGGGATCTGAAACATTGTTATGAATTGTTTCCTTTATGGGGATCAGTGTTCTGTGCTTGATAGTTTTGAAAACCTCCAGTGTCATGTTTTGAGCATCATGGCATATCCCCTCCTTGATAGCATCCATGCTACCCCCAAATTAAATTAAAATCTTTGCATTGGTCAGTATTGAAGCTCTTGGGGGAGAGTCATTGGCTCCCACAGAAAGGGCACGCAACCTGGGAGTCCTCCTGGATGCACGGCTGTCTTTAGAAGACCATGT
>JANHFK010007464.1:25234-35863 GCA_036250565.1 Sibynophis collaris | reverse complement strand
ACTCCGCCTTCCCTCCTTCCGAGGTGGGTCAAGTGAGGAGCCAGGTGGTTGGGGGGGGGGCAGAGGCTGACTCTGGAAACCGCCCAGAGGGGGCTGGGAAGAGCTATTTCCAGGAGGAAAAAGCACAAGGGCCTGTGAGAGACTAACTGGTCTCACTCGGGCGTTTCACGGGGGATGCCACTTACCACCCTTCAACCGCTTCTTTTCGGGTGCTGCTTCTCTGTGCCTCTTGCTGTTCTCAGCTGCCAGGAGCGCCTGGATCCCTGGATGGAAGCAGCCCTGGGCCTCCCCCCCCAAGGCCAGCATTCTGCAATGCAAGATCAGTGCAACGTCTCTGCTGTAGAAGCGGAAATAGCGGCAAACCCGGGCGGCTTCGTGCACGCTTCCTTCATCCAGAAGACGTCCAACCAGAAAACCCAGAGACGACGCTTCAGCTTCGGAAAGCATAACTGTGGACGTGTCCTGGGAAGGGAAACCTCTCAGCTCCAGATACTTTGGGATGTTTAAAGCAGCGACCTTAGAAAAGCAGAATTCCTTGGCCAAGGACTCAAAGGACAGCTCACTACTTATGGAAATCTGGTGAGGACCTTTGGGCTCGATCTGCCCTGTGCCTTGGCTGAAAGTTTGCCGCGTAATATGGCACCGCCAAATTTCCCTCTCTATCTTCTCCAGGTCATCAACAGGAACCGGGTCGCTTCTGACCAGCCAGTGTCCAGCTAAAGTAAGCAGCAGATGCCTCTCTAAGATGCTGGACACCTTCTTGTCCTCCGGGCCCTCCGAGACCGAGTCTGCCTGAGCTGAGAAGAAGCCGGAGGCAGCTCGATTTGAGATGGCATTTTGCACGTAGTTCTCGTGGCACTTTTTCCAGAACTCAACTCTGGTCCGTTTTTCAGTCCAGTGGCCAACCTGTTTCAAGAGGAGGAGGTTTTGGAGCACCTGGAAAGGACACAAACAACCATCAGAAGCCAAGGAACTCCACTGCACAGAAATGATTGTCTGACACAGAACCTCAGGATCCACCCCCTGGTGCCTGTCCCACCCTTCCTATTCAGCCCCTGTTCCTGGCAGAGGTTCAGGGAACTCTGGAGAGCTGAGTGTGGCTTGTGAAGGCCAGGCTGGCAGGGGTCCCAAATAGTGCTGGGAAATGCCCACTGTGCCAATGCAGATCTGGACACACAGCTGCACCAGACGTGGGGGAGGGAGGACACTAATTTTGCAGCAGGTGAAAGACAAAAAAGGCTGGACTCCAGGGTACCTCCTGAATGACAACGTTGTCTACAGGCAGCGCTGCCAGCTCTGCTACATTGCGAGCCACAGAGAAAGAGCTGCTCTCCTGCAGCTGCTCCAGAATCCTCTGGCACTCCTCCTGAAACCTCTCAAAGCTGTAGCTGCTCAGCAGAGTCCGACTGATGGAGATGGCGGGCGAATCTTTCAGGATGGCACCGAGGGCACTCAGCTTCTTCAGATCTGGTCCTGCACCCAAAAAGGAGGAGAGCAATAGCCACAGGATAGGGACAGCCTGTAGCTGAACAACAAGACAGATTTGGGGGATGGAGCAAAGGGGCTTTTCTTGAGTCCCGTCTCCCCCGGACAGGGCTGCAGAGCTAGGCACCCCAGTTGGGACATCAAAGCCAGGAAGCCCTGCAGCTCAATCAGCCAACACAGCCCACCGAATCCAGCACCCTAGTCTCCAAAACGGTCCCCGCCTGTCACACCAGCAGGCGATTTACTGCCACCTGATATAGGTGAGGCTGCCCTAAGCCCCCAAGCCCCCAGCGGAGAAGAGAAGGAAGGTGTCCTTGCCATGGAGAAGAGCAGCTCCTGCGTCTGCAAGCAGCTCGAGGAGTTTTCTGAATTCGTACTCTGTTCTGCACTGCTGCAGCATCAGGTTGAGTAGGAAGGAGGCCTGCATCTCCAGCCAGGGCCCAGGGAGGACGGGCAGCTCCCTCTCACACTGAGCTTCAAGCTGCAGGAAGAACAGGTCACTGGGCAAGACTGTCTCAAAACCTTTTGCTCTGCGGCTCCGGCACAGATTAAAACCGCTTGTATCAAAAGCCACAGCAGCAGCAGCAGCTCTTTTGGTACCTGGAAAGTCTGTGCCCAAAGAAAGGCTTGTACACACGGCCAGATGAAGTCTCCTTCCACGGAAAAACCTGCTTTGCTGAGCAATGCCTCTTCCTGGAGAAAGCCCCTTTATTGGACCAGCCTCTTCGCCCTCCAAATGTACAACTTCCCACAATATTTGTTCCTAAATCAGGAGTGGAATTTCCCCTTCTCCTTCACACCGGTTCTTCTCGCTACCTGGCCTACTGACAAGCACAAGGGGGCCACACTCCTTTGCGCCCCCCCCCCCCCATGTGGGACAAGCATGAGTCCAAAACATGGTCTGGCCCGGCCCTCGCAAGCAATGGTAAAATGTTTACTCGTGAGTAAACAACCCCCTTTTTTATTACAGGGCAGTAACAGTCTTTTATTCACAGGGATAAACAAAAAAAAATCAAACGTCCCAACAAACCTGGGTTTATCCAAGAAATCCGAATTGCTTGTATCCTAGAAATGAATCATTGTTTGCAACTCCCAAACCCTCCTATTTATTTCCCAGCCATCCGGCACATTCCTCCCCCTCACTCAGCTCAGGCCCGGAAGCCTCTCTACCTGGGGGAGGACAGAAGGGCCCAGCTCTGATGCCGTTTCCTTATCAGAGCCTTCCAAAGGCTCCCTCTCCTCCCCTGACTCTGCACTATCTCTGCTGGCAGCAGAGCCACAATAAACAGTCGTTGCCTTGAATAACCAAGTTTCTTCTTTGGCCACAAGAAAGAGGAGGAAACGGAGTAGATACGAGCTCCCTGACGGCCCTGCTTGTGAAGGTCGGAATGCTGACAAATCCTGCAAGATGACAGCCAGTGGGTCCCCACTGGGCGTCCCCACCACTAAGGCAACAGGCCCAAGAAGCGCTCTGCATCTTTGATCTCATCAACGGGGGGATGAAAAGGCACAAATCCAGGAGCCAAGAAAGAACCACCTGGCAGGACTTGTGGGAATTCTGATCACCTGGGAACCAGGCAACCTCCAAGGGCTGGCAGCATTCAGGACACGAAAAGGGAATTCTGCCTGTTCGGTTTGTAAAAAGCCCACAGGGAGCAAATGAAATTTCTGCTTACTTTTGAAAGCTTCTCTTGAAACGTGAGCAGTTTCCTCTTGGCTTGGCTGTAATTTTTGTAGTCCATGCACAGTTCATACACTTCCAGCATTATCAGCAAAGGAGAATCCTGAATATCAGAAGAGAAATAAAGAATTGTGTGCCCAAATTCTACCCAGAGTGGGCTGCACATCTTTGGAAGGGAAACAGATGATAGAGGGAGAGGGCAGGATCCCTCTTCTCATCCGCTTCTGAGGGAGAGGGCAACTCGCTTCTGCCGGATGTCTTCGAGCGATGTCTGGGCAGCTGTTTGGTAGGAAGAAAGCTGTCATCCAGATCCTTGCACAGAGCACAAATCCAGTCTCAGGGCCTCCCCCAAGTCCAGGATTCTGGCTCTTCCTCATCCCTCCCTCCCCAGCGCTCCATTAAATCTGCCCCCTCCCCCCTGAGAGACATGTGCTTCGGTGGCACCTGCCACATGCATCCCACAATATTTGTTCCTAAATCAGGAGCCGAATTTCCCCTTCTCCTTCACATCGGTTCTTCTCGCTACCTGGCCTACTGACAAGTACAAGGGGGCCACACTCCTTTGCCCCCCCGTGTGGGACAAGCATGAGTCCAAGCAAGCAGTGATAAAATGTTTACCTCCAGGAAGAGCTGGAAGCCCTGAAGGAGGGGCCTGACCTTCTGCCTCTTCAACAGCCACTGCCAGAGGAGGGCCAAGTGTGGAAGGCCCCACTCGTGGGTTTCAGCCGTGCCTTCAATGTGCCCGATCACCTCATTGCTGGCAGAACTGTCCAGAGAAGTTATTATCCAAACACAGAGACAGGAGAGAAGGCTGGCGTCCTGCCCAATGTGTGGACGTGAGGGAAGGAAGAGAAGAAAACCGGTATTTTAAAAAAGCAGAGAGAGGATTGAATAATCCACACTGTCACAGCCAGCCTTGGCCAGATGCACAGCGCCTGCATTGTTCTAGAGTCACCTTCCACCCCCTCCGTCTACCCAGGAACCTGGACACCCATCCCGGAGGACTCGTACCTGGAAGCCAGCCGCCAGCACACTCAGGACGGGCAAGTGGTGCTTCACTGAGGCAGCCAAGAGGTGTTGCCAAGGGCACGGCTGCTCCTGGCTCTGGAGCAGAAGGTGGAACAGGCCCTGCGGCTGCTGCTCCAGCTCCTGCAAGCCCCCCTGCCTCAGAGGCTGCACGTACCCCAGGGCCAACTCCAAGTGGTCCCGCAGGGGCAGGGGAAAGTCCCGGAGGAGAGGGATCACCTGGGAGAGGGAAGGAAGGAGAACAAGCAGCTGTAACTCCCCCAGGAGATGAATGAGGTGCAAGGGGGGGAGGGGGCTCCCCGGGACACCGAAGCCCCAGCTTGGAGAATTCAGAGTCAGGGGAGCCCTTGGAGGGTGGAAGGATGGGCAGGAACGAGGGGGCCCGTAGCCGCTCACCGCAACCCTCTGCCCACCTCCTTTTCCACCTCATCTCTTGACAAGGCATTGTGACTTCGCTATTCCGTGGCATTCGAACGCTCTTTTCTCCTTAGGAGGGCCATGTTCCCCCCAACGCTCACAGGCTCAGCTCAACCTCCGGCAGCTTCTCACCTCCGCTGGCTGG
Source organism: Sibynophis collaris (assembly GCA_036250565.1). Classification (NCBI taxonomy): domain Eukaryota; kingdom Metazoa; phylum Chordata; class Lepidosauria; order Squamata; family Sibynophiidae; genus Sibynophis; species Sibynophis collaris. The sequence goes on along the minus strand of JANHFK010007464.1, from coordinate 31,109 downwards.
TAGCCGTGCATTTGCGCTTCAGTCACAAACTGTAGCCATTCGTTTGAACGCGCACAGGCCCTCAGGTATGACGTGCTCAGCTTGATGTGATGCAGCTGGCAAAACTGGATGACCAGGGACCAGTGATGCCTCGCCTCACTTGAGGTCCTGAAAGGAAGGAGCCCTTAGCTCTTTACGCCTCTCCTCGCCCTCCTCTGGCACAGCAGCAAGCCACGCAGCTCTCACCCACCCACCCCCAAGTAAGTGAGCCAAAGAGTCTAGGGCAGGGGTGTCAAACTCGATTTCACGGAGGGCTGCGTTTGACCTTGGGGGGCTGGGGTGGGCATGGCCAGGGTGGGTGTGGCCAGCTCAACATCATTCGTGTCGGGGGCACCTGTGGTGGCCCGAGTGCTCTGCCAGCGAAAACGGGCTCCCGGGCTCCGTTTTCAGCTGTGATGACCTGCTGCAACCCTCTGCCAGCAAAAACGGAGCTCGGGAAGGCTGCGCATGCCCTCTCCCAAGTTCCATTTTCAGTGGCAGAGGCACCACGGTCTGGTCCTTCGCTGTTTCCAGGCCAGCCCCATGGGTCAGATCTAAGCATCCTGAGGGCTGGAACCGGCCCCTGGGCCTTGAGTTTGACACCCCTGATCTACAGTAAACAACAACAAAAAATCTTGCTGTTTCTTCCTATTCTGCATATTTCCCAAGCTGCAAATATTCATTTTGATAGAAAGGAAACATCTGCGCAAAGGCAAGAACCCACGGAAGCTACCAGATAGGGGAAGCTGTTCTGGCATTCATGCAGTTTAGAGGGTGGGGGAGGGGGGAGGAAAGATTTAATTGCCGAGCGAAGCCCATTGAAAACAGTGGCATTTTATAGGTTTAATTATGTGTACGAGTGAGCTGAATTCAATACTACTGCTTTTAATTAAAAGAAGTTATTCAATCTACAGAGCTGTCCTTGCAATGTGTGGGAGTAACAATAGCAAGTTATTAAAAACATAACAGAGGGAATAATAAAGCTCGCATGATCAGATTGGTGCCACTATGCGATCAGGATAACTATTACTATTGATTAGATTAACTAATAACCTAGCTTCAACAAATGCAAATAGAGTGAATTGGAATGTTAATTTATGGCAGCGTCCATTTAATGCTGTCGAAAAATCAATTGCTGGCAACAACTGCAAAAAAAAAAGAAAAAAGAAAGAAAGAAAAAGAGCAAAAACAAAAATGCACGCATTTTCCAACAAACAGCCTGTTGATAAACAAGACCCTGTTGCATCATGCATTGATGACCTACCTAGGCCCTTGGGGCCTAAATAGGGTCCCTCTCTTTCCCCTATGAGCATGGATGCCTGCTCCAGTTTCTCAGTCCTCTGTCTGGGGTGTGCACCAACCACTTGCAGTCAGGATCCAATTTGAGTTGTCACCAGGGCCTCTTGAGTGGGGGCTTCCTCTGGCTTCACACCCCCATCCATCTCTTTGTCGGCTGCCAAAATCTCAAAGCGGTTAACCTCCTGGTGAAGTCCAGGTAGGCTGCTACACTGAGAGCATGTGCAGCAGCAGCCAAAAAAGCCAACACAGTCCTAGGCTGCATAAACAGAGGGATAGAATCTAGATCACGTGAAGTGTTAATACCACTTTATAATGCCTTGGTAAGGCCACACTTGGAATACTGCATCCAATTTTGGTCGCCACAATGTAAAAAAGATGTTGAGACTCTAGAAAGAGTGTTGAGAAGAGCAACAAAGATGATTAGGGGACTTGAGAATAAAACATATAAAGAACAGTTGCTGGAACTGGATATGTCTAGTCTTGTGAAAAGAAGGTCTAGGGGTGACATGAGAGTAATGTTCCATTATCTCTGGGGCTGCCACAAAGAAGAGGGAATCAAGCTATTCTCCAAAACTCCTGAGGGTAGGACAAGAAACAACGGGTGGAATCTAATCAAGGAGAGAAGCAACTTAGAACTAAGGAGAAATTTCCTGAGAGTTAGAACAATTAATCAGTGAAACAGCTTTGCCTCCAGAAGTTGTAAATGCTCCAACATGGGAAGTTTTTAAGAAGAGATTAGATAACCATTTGTCTGAAGTGATGTACGGTTTCCTGCCTAAACGGGGTTGGACTAGAAGACCTCCAAGGTCCCTCCTAGCCCTGTTGTTCTATGTTTTTATAAGAAGATCCCTCCTAAGAACCTAGTGGATGATACAGGCTTCCTAAAAGTGCTTGGTTAATTTCCTATTTATCTGCCTGATCCTTTTAAGTGTCTGCCACTTTTGACTATGAGACATGGGCCTGGAAGGGATCAGCAACTAGAACAATGCAGCAATAAATGCCTTGCAGTGGGAAGAGGAATTGAAAAGTGCCTTGGAAAAAGTACTTGCATTCTTCAGCTCAAAATCATTCAATGAATAGGTTTATACTATATGACTATCTCTAGACACTAAAAAAGGATAATTTTAATGTCCAAGAGGAAGATTTAAGTAAAGAGAAGATAAAATTGTGAAAACCCAATTTTTTTGGGGTGGTGGTGGTCCATATCTATATCAGAAGACTCATCTCAAATCAACAAGATAAAGGAATGGGGAATAGAAGCTTGTTTGGGTTCATTCTGTTGCTATAATCAATTTTTCAGACACATCTCGTATCCGTCTCTTAAACTGGTTTAGTTTGTAGGTCTGACCCTATCATCCAGTCTCTAACTTTCCTTTTTTAGGAAACATTAAGAAGATGGTAGCATAGCAATGACAAAGGGCACTGGATGAAATGGATTATCTAGCTAATTTTTCAGATTTTAGATTTAGGGCCAGGCACTGTCATTCTCATGAAGGACATATAGTAAGACTTGGATGGGGAATGGGTGGCCTTCCTTTTCCTGCGGCTCTCTCTGAAAACTTCATTTCTGTCACTCATGGTATCCTTCTGGACAGCGGTGAAATCTACTTACTTTCGCTACCAGTTCCTGCGCAGGAGTGCACACACATTATGTGCATGCATGCCTCTTCTGCACATGTGCGGATGGTTAAAAATGGGACATAATAACATCCCGGCAGGCGGGCAGAGCCTGCCGCCACCGACGCTACTGGTTCGGTGAGCCAGATAGAACGGGGGGGGGGGATTTCTGCTTCTGGATTTCATGGGAAGTTTAGGAATCGGGCCCACTATTGTGTGATGCTTCTGTTTCATCCTAAGTGGGCAATTCCAGTCAGTAATTATTGTAGAAGAAAGCTTGGCCTCCAGATGCTCCAGTATGAACCCAGGGCTCAGTCCTTTCTCTCATTTTATAAAAAAATATATATCAACAGAAAACTCTGGGGTACTCATAGGATGATCCTGAGGCTTCATATCTCTATTCTGTGCTGAACAGGTGATATGAAGTCTTGACCCATGGCTTGGAAAGTGTTGGGAGTCTGAATGGGGAAAAGAATAGGCTCAACCCAAACAAGAAGGAATTTGTTGTTCCATAAGGAAACTTATTAGCAGACAGTTCTTACTTCAACTCTTGATGGGATTGTGCTCCCCCCTGGGATAGTCCTGACTAGCACCGTTGGCAAAAGAGTTTGTATTTTCAAGACCACCAATTCCAAATAGAATCTACCCTCCCAAAAGACTCCAACAGAGCGGACGTGTAGAAAGTCCCCAATTATCAGACAGTTTTGTGTGAGGCAAATCAGAAATAAACATTTTCTATTAATCCTCTATTTCTCACCCAAAACAAGGAATGGATTATATTTAGAAATTTTCAGATTTTTCTGAAAGATTAAATTGATATTTTGAAGTGTTTCTTCAGAGAACTGAGAAATGTGTAGTTTATGCTCTATTGAAGTAAATTGCTTCATTAATGCCTCCTTTCCTTCTTTCACACATCGATTTCAATGTACTGAGGTCCCCATTGACAGTAAATGCTTAAACTCTGTAAATGCTGTAAACACTTGAATCTTCCACAAGGCTTTACTTGTTATGATTTTTTTCCCCTCCTGCTTGACTTTTCTCTTCTCCCTGCAGTCCAACTAATAATCTGTCTGCTGTATTATGTTGTATGCCCTTTGCGTCGTGTTATTAAGATGTATTAGTTGAATATCTGCCTTTAATACTTCAGATTGTTAACCGTTTGTGTTCTCCGTCTCAGTCTGTAAGCTGTAGATTGTAGTAAATTAAGATAAGTGACTACTTCATTACGGTTTATGCCATTATTTATCATTAATTATAATTTCAGTTTTGTACTTCCTGAATGTATACAATCAGTCTATTTAATAAGTTACACTGTTCAGTTGCAACAGAACTGGTATTGTGGGAAGCCACAGCTGTTAGAATAGACTGTAATTAGGATACTCTCCTGAGGTTGAGCTAAGCAGCCTAAGTCTGCTTACTACTTTAACTGTTATTTTATTATTAAATATAACAGTAATTGACACGTGCCTGTGAAGAAGGAGAGACCCTTCATTTTGTTTGCCATCTTATATCTTCATCTATGAATGATATTAATTTCTTTGATTGTTGTGAGACAACCACAGTCACTGAGAATCCAGTGGCATATAAATGTATTATTATAGTCGGTTGCACAGCAGCCAGATGTTTAGACTGGCTTTGGCAGTTTTATCCAACCTAACGAGTCCTTCCCAATAACTTGGGATAAGCAGATGTTGAAGGTATCATTGAAGAATATAAACCAGCGGTGTAATCCCCACCGTTCTATCCGGCTCGCCGAACTGGTAGCACCGGCAGAGGGAGGCTCCACCCACCCATCAAGATGTCATTATGTCCATTTTTTAACCATCTGCGCATGCGCAGAAAGTTCTGTGGACATGCAGAAGAGGCGTGTGGGAGCGCAGCGCACCCAAACCGGTAGCAAAGATAAGTAGATTTCACTGCTGATATAAACTGATCTGAATAAAGCTGCAAATGAACTGATGGTGAATTTGGCAATGCCAATGGTGTTGAAGTGGTGCTCCAGTTGTTTTGGGATTGTACCCAAGGTGCCTACTGCAAAGTACATTTGCTGACTTTTGCTGGCTTTTGCCACAGCCCTTCTATTTCTATTCACAACTCATTGTATTTTATCTTCTCCAGTTCTTTCTTCTGTCTCCTGGTACTGCCACATCCACTACCCAGACTTTTGTTTTTCTTATCAACAATTATTAAGTCTAGGGTGTTGTGCAGCAGATGCCCGTCTGTCTGAAGTCTAAATTCCCAGAGTACCTTATTGTTATTATGATTTGTTGCAGTCAACTAGATTATTTTCCAGCTTTTAGTATCTTCCAAAAAAGTTGAAATTACGAAGGTGCCCTACAAGACGTATTCTAGATGATTCTAGATTAAATTCAGCCATCATGATTATAAAGTTAAACATGAATGTGACTGATTTATGTATTATCCATATCCCACCTTTATTATTTTTATAAACAATTCAAGATGGCAAAGTTGTCTTATCTATTAATCTTTCCACTGCCTATTTTCCCCACAATAGCAACCCTGCGAGGCGAGTTGGACTGAGAGGGAGTGACTGACCCACATCACCCCACTGGTTTTCATGCCTAAGGTGCAAGTAGAACTCAAACTTTCTTGGTTTCTAGCCTTGTACCTTAACCACTAGACCAAATTGGCTCTGAAATCAGATATTAATTTGTAGTATCTGATATAAGTCAGAGCAGCTTTGCAGAAGGAAATATTTGGAAGGCATGTTAATATCATGGGTTATAAAATGTTCACCTTGCTATCCTTCCAACATCATCAGAATGAGGTGAATTCATGCAAGGGTCTGCAAGGGAGAGCAGACCCTTTTAGCTATAGATCCTTAGGTTGGTGATTCCACAATGAACACTTTTAATATTATGAATAGAATAGAATAGAATAGAATAGAATAGAATAGAATAGAATAGAATAGAATAGAATT